>JASTWL010001175.1:0-49269 GCA_035220575.1 Temnothorax rugatulus
TTTCACGTTGGTCAATTTGCAGTCGTCGAATCGGCTCGTGTCCTCGGACATAACGTTCTTTCGACCCGTCCTGCAGAGCGAAGATGACGTATCGCGGTTCTCGAGCTGACCCTGGCGGAAATATTTCTACAAAATTTAAAAAAAAATAAAAGTGTGCTACAAAAAACTATAAAGTATAATTGCCAGAATCTATTGAAGTCTACATAAATTTAGGTAGTGCTACATAATTCTACATAAAAATTCTAGAATTGGAACACTTTTGTAAATTTATGTATTTTTCTATTGGAGCTTGATCTATAAATTTTTATGAATAACTACAACTTTTTGGATATACTATAAACAAATAAAAAATAAAATTTACTTCTCTCGTTGAACATTATTTATGGCTGAAAATCTTGATTACGTGCAAGCTTAATTAAATAAATTTATATTTTACTTAGAAAACTTGCTTACCACCGCTGGATTTGAACCTGAAACCCCTGGCTCTTGAGTCAGTCACCTTCCGCACTGTGCTACAACATTGATTGATGAAGACGTTTCGTATTGTCTATATATGTTACACTTATTGTTAGCAGAAAAATTGTACATTTGTGTATTTTTCTATTGGGTCTTACAGCAAACTATACGAAAATAAAAACATAAATATTTTGACTTCTGCGAATTAAGGAGTTATTAATAATACATAAATTTTTGTAGATTTGTGTAAAAACTTGTAACATTAACTAAAAAGTACAAATTTTAATTAGCCATAATTGTAATAGATTTTTGAGCTGTACAAACAAATCAGTATTTGTTACTATTCGTACAAAATTGTAGTATTTATGAGAAACTAAAAACTGGATTAGATTCTAATTTGCCTAGTTTTACGTATGTAAATTGTGGTAGATTTCTATAGTCATTTATAAATAATTGTAGTATTCTACAAATGAGCAGATGTTTTAATTTTTTAAGATTTTGTTGATTCTCAAATTTTTAAAATTTGTAGATCTCTGTACTATTTTTTATTAAATTGTAGTTTTTCATGAAATACTACTTGCAATAATTTCATGATTTGAGAGCACTATAATTTATGGTACTATTTCATAGATATTTCTACAAAAAAATAATTATTTCTACAAAAAATTAAATATTTCGACAGAAATGTACAAATTTCTATTTTTAGTCCAGTTCTGTAGTTATTCATAGAAATTTTTTCCGCCAGGGGAGTCGCGGTCTTAATGGGCCACGTGTGCTTGGTCGTGTTCTGCAACAGGGGATACTCGTACAGATCCCACGAACGGAAACCCATACTTAGATATCGTCCGTTTTCCAAGGCGCGCAGCATCGACAGCTTGTTGATCTCGCTCAATACCACGTGAGGCATTCGCCATTGTATCTTGAGTATTTTGACAGTAGGCTCCAACGCGAGACTTCCATCAGACAATTGTTGTCGTTGCGCGATCGTATCAAGACCAATTGTTGTTGAGCGTTGATCAGTATGCGTTTGTAGTCCTCGAAAAATCCCAGTAACGTGTCGAGCGGTACGCAGAGATTGAAATATCCATTCGCGTTAATCTGTAGATTCCAGCCGGCGTTTCTCAGGATCACGCTTCTGTCGGATGACACCGTAGCGTAATTCTTGAGCGTGCTGGCTATTCCTACGTTTCTGCAGCTATCAATCTCCACGCCGTTGAGCTCGAATCGAATTTCATCGAACATGAACGCGACGCAATTAGTCCCCAGTACCACTTCACCGACTTGGCCGGCTGCTTTGGTCACCGTCAATATTCCTTCGATGTAGAGAAAACTTTTGCACGGCAACGTGTACAGATCCTGCTGTTGTATGGGTATTCGTACCTCGTCGCTGTGCTCGAACGTTGTGTTGGCGTACGGGTTGTACGTGTGAGTCTCGATCTTGACGATGCGATCGTCAAAGACCGGCTCGCCTCCGATGTTGAGAATTTCAGTCATCGTTCACGCGTTCAGATGTTTCGCACCGCGAATCCCAGAGATTGTAAAAAGAACATGGCACCACTCTTATGGGTTTCGGGGTCCCGGTTAATTTTGATGGAGCGATGACATGTTACTCTCTAGACCTCCCTGATAAAAAGTCTTGCTGGGCACAACCTCTGAAAATCAACCGTTTTCGAGATATTTAACTCTGAAGCTATTTAAAAAAAAAAAAAACTATTTTTTGCCGTTTTTCGTGTTTTTTAACAACTTTTTCGCTGAAAATGTTTTTATTCACATACCTTAGACTTATGGTAAGGAAGGGAAGACACAATTACCACCCTACCCCACATATTGGGCCTCTAAATTGTCAATCAATAAAAGATAGAAAAGAAACTCTTATCATTATTTTTGGGTAGTAAATGTAAATGTTAAAAGTACAAATAGGAAACATGTTTCTCCTTAGTTACTATTTCGTGTCACACAAATAAGTAAGTGCGGTGGGAATAAATACTTTATGAAAAAGCATTTTTGTTCTTTTCATTTTATTTCATAGCTCCAGAAATGCAAATCACGCAATAATTAGTTGTGAAAAAATAAAAGGATGACGAAAAACGACCTTCTTTATGGTAAACTGTGCCCCGGTGGGCAATCTAGAGGCCCAATATGTGAGGTAGGGTGGTAATTGTGTCTTCCCTTCCTTACCATAAGTCTAAGGTATGTGAATAAAAACATTTTCAGCGAAAAAGTTGTTAAAAAACACGAAAAACGGCAGAAAATAGTTTTTTTTTTAATAGCTTCAGAGTTAAATATCTCGAAAACGGTTGATTTTCAGAGGTTGTGCCCAGCAAGACTTTTTATCAGGAAGGTCTAGAGAGTAACATATCATCGCCCCATCAAAATTAACCGGGACCCCGAAACCCATAAGAGTGGTGCCATGTTCTTTAATGTTCGATGCGTTGAGCTTCTTTCTCGTCTCTCTTTTTCTTTTAACGCCGTCGAATGTCGACTTGACGATATCGTCGATCGACGCAGCCGTAAAGATGTTACTGTTATCTGTCGCGTGCTCCGAGTCGTTCAACACTAGCATCTCATATGTCGCGCGTACACTCACGCTCACGCTCAACGCACTGGTGCGTTATCGCTCTCGCCGTCGTACGTGCAATCTGACGGTGATCTCTTCTCCGCGAAAATCGAGCAATCGTCCGTCTTGATCAGCGACGCGTATCGTCAGATTCGTAACGCTCCGCGCGACGATCGGCAGGTAAATGATCTGCGCCGGCGTTTCCGATATCTTATATCCCGGTGGTACGCTCGGCGAAAACTCGTGTATCGTGTGAACGCGTTTGCCATTGCTGTATGCACCCGTGGTCACGTTACACTCCACGCGGATAATGTTTACGTTGATAATATTAATCGGTGCGTCCGATTCGTGCCACTGTCCCGGCTGCAATATGCGCGTCGACGAGAATCCCAGCAGCGATCCGACGTTGTTCGGTTTGTTAAAGTTCACTCTGAAAGCGCACTTGATCTCGCTCTTCATCGTATTGTAATTTGCGCGGAGCACTATCGGCGGGTATTCCGCGACCTCGTCTTCATAGCTGTTCGCGCGAATGGTCTCCTCTCGCGCGATATCCGCGATCGACGTACGACGATCGTCGTTGGAACGAATCACGCGTCGCGGACGTTTCCGTGAAATTTCGCGTTTCAAAAACTCGTGTATGGCCCGTATCTCGTACGATCCCTCGGGAATCGTAATTTCCGTGTCATCCTCGTCGAAATAAAATTTATTATTCGAGGAATTCACGTTCGGAATCGTGTGATAAGTCTGGAAACACGTTAGACCGAGCTCGTAGTCACCGTCGCTCAGATCCACAGCGGGAAAATAGTGCTCCGCGAGGATGCTGCTCTTCCCGGTCAGCGTGAACGTTATAGACATGTCGACGGAAACCGTTGGACGAACACTGAGTCTCCACACGGTGCGTCGTCAGGTTTTAAATTAACGTCGATCGTCGTCGACGTCGTCGATCGTCCGGAGAAATTGCAGGCACAATTGTCCACAGATGCTCTGATCGTAGCGCTGATAAGACGTGTGATTGTACTCAATCTTCGTCACGCTCGGTCCGAAATATCGCACCAGTTCCTTCGGTGGTCGAAGATTGCCGAAACTGTCGAAATATACGACTCGATTTCCCCTCTTGGCGTACGCTACCCAATGCGTACCGGGGCCCGCTGCATCGTCCAAATTCACAATACCGCTCTCGTTTCGACGCACGCCATCGACGATCGGTGACGAATCACGCATGAAAACACCTCTGAAGAACGGTACGCGCATTCGCCTTGCCAGTCGACTTAATTGTACGTTAGTCGTACTACCCGTGGGCATATTTAACGACTTTTTTGATTTTTTTTTTTTTTTTTTTTTTTTTTTTTTTATTCTTCAACGCTACTCCTCGCCCGCGTTTGTGTGGGCCGAGATACAGTCCTTGTCCATATTTGTACGGAGCGAGATAAAGTCCGCGACCTTCCATGGCGCGATTGTGACGCTGCGTCTCTTCCAGCTGACGCCGCGCGGTTTTGCCAGCGTTCACCGCCGTTGCAATTCCGGCCGCTCCGCCGGCCAGAGAACCGAGGACTCCCAACAGCGGTCGAATCGGCAATACGCCGCCTCGTTTCGCCGTCGGAAGTATCCGTGTCTTCGTCGGCTTTTTCCTCGTTCGTGTTTTCCGTGTTTTCCGTGTTTTCAAGCCCATGCCGAGCTTCGTCTTAGCCTTCATGGCCGCCCAGACGGCTGTAGCGGCAGCCCTCTCTCCGAGAGCCGAATCTCTCGCGATGACGCGTCCTAGCGCTCTCTCGGCGAGTATCCTGTCCGCCGCGTGTCTCTCGGTGAGGCCTTTGCTACGCGAATAGGCTATGTCGTGCTCGCGACACGCCGCGTCCAAGGGATTTACACCCGGATCACCTCTCGCCAATCGTTCTCGTAAACGAGTACCCGGACCGCAAAACTGATAGCCGGGAATGTGCAGTTCGAACGGAAGTGCGCCTATCGCGCGATTAAACAGGCCTCTACCTGTTTTGATTTTCGTTGACATTCGCCGCAATTCTTAATCAACGGGGCGGGACCGTCGATGTGCGTTCGCTGCCACGGTTGATTGTAATGTTCGTAACAGCGACGATAGGTCTGAACCTCCAAATCCGCCTTTATATGCTGAGACAGGCCGTTTGATTTTGAACTTTATTCTTGACTTATGATTAAACTGTACAAACAACCATCACCCGACGCGGCCGGGTCTATAGCTGTCGGGGCTCTAAGTTTAAAATTTATTACTGGGCGCCAACCAATTTTTATAAAATTGGTAAAGGTATACACGAACAAAGAAACTCAGGGGTGGATAGTTGGACAGACCCTCAAATATGAATTAAGCGATTACATTAATATGTAATGATTTGTTTTACAACTATTATAATTGGTTTATAACTTGTCTCAAGTAGGAGAATACAGATTATATAATATAACATCACTTACAATACGATTGCCGATTACAATTCCTTCTCGACAGATTCTTACTCACGCCCTCACTTCCACAATACAATATCTCTCATCGCCGAATGATCGACGGTACAATTACAGCAGGTGAACGACAACGGTCCGACTTATCGGGGGAACGACTCCCGGAATTACAGTGTATCACAGTACGGCTTTCCGGAGAGTGAATTCTCCGGCAGTCCGGTGCTCCGGCAGAGGCCCAGCGTGAGCTGGATAGTTAGCGCGTGCGCATCTCACAAATTTCACCGGTGGGCCGGTTGCTTAGACCGCGAATATTCGGGCAGCCCCGTCGGCTTTCTCCGGGCGGCTGCTTTGGCATCCTTGTCTGCCTTGTTGATCGGGTCTGAGTGCGTTAATATCGCTATCTCCTTTTCGCCTTTACATTTAGCTGGCACGGGTTGTTCCCTACCGATAGTCTATTTACATCGTCCACTTTAGATTTCGTGTAACATTTCCTACTCGCCTGAGTCAATTCAAATAATCATTTAAGTATTATTACATACGGTATTGCATATTATACAGAACATTTTAGGTCGTTTTAGATGTTGATATTATATGTTATATGGAACACATTATATAGGGTTATTTGAGGTACCGCATTTAAAGTATCGGTATTACATATTGGATAGAATATATAATAATAGAATATTATCCGAATATAGGAACTCCCGACGAGTCGGATCACGTCGATGTTGAGGGGAATATAATACTGTTACAATGCTCCGGAAGCTTGTCCCACACGTAGTGGACGTGATCGCCGCACATTTGCAACAGAACGGCTTTCGGCACAAATTGCAGCTGTTCGGCGCTAAAATCGCGAATGTCCGAAGGTCTTGACAGCAGGACGAACATCTTTGCGACTGAGCGATTCGCGGTGCCGCGCACCTATAAATAGCCGTTCGAACGAATGTTCGATTCAGTCGTACAGAGTCATACAAGAAAAATGAGATTCGTGCGACAGCCGTTGACGATTCGCGTGACGAATCGCGACGACATCAGATCGCGGTCGATGGAGGGCAACGCGGAGAAGCGCAGGCGCAGACACGGTACGATGCTGCCGACTACTATACGCGCGATCATTTGCGGCCCCTCGAATTGCGGTAAAACCAACGTTCTGATAAGTTTGCTGGAAAGTCCGCACGGTGTACGTTTCGAAAACGTGTACGTGTACTCGAAATCGCTGCAACAACCGAAATACCGATATCTGGAGAAGCTATTGACATCGATCGACGAAATTGGCTACTACACCTTCTCCAATAACAGTGACGTCATTCCACCGAGCGACGCGCGATCAAACTCGATCTTCGTCTTCGATGACGTGGCGTGCGATAAGCAAGACGTCGTGAGAGAGTATTTCTCAATGGGCAGGCACTCGAACGTCGACTGCTTTTATCTCTGTCAGACGTACGCGAGAATACCTAAACACCTGATACGTGACAACGCGAATCTGCTGATCCTGTTCAAACAGGATGCCACTAATCTGAAACATGTGTACAACGATCACGTAAATACCGACATGCCGTACGATGAATTTTGCTCGTTGTGCCACGATTGTTGGCAATGCAAGTACGGATTCGTAGTGATAGACAAGGACAGCGCGCTTTCGAACGGCCGATACAGAAAAGGATTTAACGTGTTCGCGATACCGCAAAAGCGATCAGTCGTCTCCGATACGTCATCGTTGTCGTCGTCGTCGTCGTCGTCGTCGTCGAAGGTGAAACGTTAGCGACGAGACCGCAAAGCGGTCAGTTGTCGCCGATACGTCATCGAAGGTGAAACGTTAGCGGTTACAGAGAGAAAGAGAGAGAGATCGTCACTCTGCTTTTTTTCCCACGATGGCTGCGATCGTCAGGAGCGAGAATATTCGCGAACGCGAGAAGATCGCGAAAGAGATTGCGAAAACGAGTGATTCGATTCGCAAGAAACTTCGCGCTTTGAAGACCGGTAAGATCGAGAAGGACATTGAGTTGGACACGCACTTTAGGCCTCTCGTCGAACCGCTGAAAAAGATCGTCGACAACTCGAGCTTGACCGCGGTGAAGAAAGAGGAGCCGACGGAGAGCGACGCTGACGCGAAAATCGAACCGCTATCCGTTCAACAGCGCGGGAAGGATGATGATGATGATGATGATGATGATGATGATGATGATGATGATGCTACACCGAAGAGAAAGAGGGAACGATTCGACTCCTGGTTGGATCTCTCATCGACACCATGTAAATTTCTTAAATCAAAACGATCGAAAGTTGCTCCACCGAATAAATCACCGGTAACCTGTACACCGATAACCTCTACATCGTCCGCGACGACGCGAACCGTGCAACGCACGAGTCCCAAATTTCTTGAAAACGCGAATGTTTTCGAAACCACGGACGACTCGATCGCGACGACCGTTCAGAAGCAGTTGCAAACGTCGGAGGGTCGGGAAATGTTCATAGAAACGTTGCAAAATCACTTGGGTCCACTGAGCCGAGTGTACATCGCGGATGTTTTGGGCGCCTGTCCAACGATGGACTTCGTGTACGGCGTTTATCTCGGCAAGAATGAAATGATGCTCGGTAATAAACGTTTCGACGTGGACAGCGCGGATAACATTTATATCGACGGCGTACGATACGCCGGCACACCCGGTATATACGAGTTGATCTTCAAGAAAATACCCGATAACGAGATCTACACGGAGGACGATAAGCAAAAGTACAGGAGCATCCTGTTGGCAACGAGCGCTCATAAAATCAAGCACAATCCTCGCGAGCGAGTAAAGGGCAACAAGGGATACAAGTATCAAGCTGTAATCTCACCGTTGATATCGACCGAATCCACGATGAAAATATCCGGAAAGGGATTGTTCGCGCCTCGCGCGATGACGCTAACCGACAATAACACCTACTACGTGCACTGGGACGACCCCAACGAGCTGGTGGATCGTCTGCGATTGCTCGACGCTTCGCGTCAAGCTGGCAACAATGCCCACGACAACGAGATCATGTCGATCATCGAGGAACTTCGCGAAGACGGGCTTATTATAAATTGAACGGCGCGACAGCGATCCGTTCAATCAGCGTCGAAATGCCGATCAACAAATTTGGATTGTTCGAGCAGAGCGAAGACGCGACGAATGCCATTTCGTACCATCGGTGGAGCGGATTAGTGAGAAATTTCGTGCGCGATAACGCTCTGTGTCACACCGCCACGGACATTGACGCAAAGTCGCGCAAGATTCGTCGCGTAGCGCAACCTGAGACTGACGGTGACGCGGTTAACAAACTATACGTTGATCAATTCTATAAAATGTTGAGCAATCAACGAAAAGAATCAGACGAGAAGCTGACCGCGTTCGAGAAGGATGTGCGAGCGTTACGGGCTGTGATAAACAAGCTTCGACGTGCGAATATCGTTGAATCAGACGCGACAACGAACATCAATGGATAAACGGTATAGCAGAAACGACTATCGAACGGCGACGAGTGAAGAGAGGCAACGGTTAATTAACAACGGCGAAGAACAGCAACGAACGATTCGAGAACGGTTGTCAGACAGCTGTCGAACAGTTCAAGAACGATTGTCGGACGGTTGTCGAACGGCTCAAAAACAGCTCAAAAACGATTACGAGCGGTTTAGAAACAGCTGCGAACTACGCGGAGACAGGAAAGGCTACAAACGGCTAAAGAACGTTGACGACAACGACGACGATGAGTGACAAGAAGCAGTTAACCGACGACGACAACGATGAACGACAACGAACGATTCAGGAACGGTTGTCGAACGGCCGTCGAACGGTTCAGGAACGGCTCGATATCGTTTCTGAGCGATTCAGAAACAGCTACGAACGACGCAGAAACATAAAAAGAAACGGCTACGTACAGCTGAAGAACGACGACGAACAATCAACGAAACGTTAACCGAACATGAGACCGTTAAAATCGACCGATGTGGATAAAAATATCGAAAAGCGACGGTTGGTGGACGAATTGCACGCACCGGCGAGAAGAAATTTTCCTCGCAGACACGTCATAGTGCGAGGGTACGACGACCTGTGGCAGGCTGACATCGTCGAGATGCGTCCGTACTCGCGTTTCAACAGAGGCTACCACTACATACTCACCGTCATCGATGTGTTGAGCAAGCACGCGTGGGCCGTGCCGCTCAAGGGTAAAGGCGGCAGCAAGACAGCTGACGCTATCGCTGAGATAATTCGAGAGAGCGGGAGGTGCCCTAGTAACCTACAAACCGATATGGGGAAGGAATTTTACAACAGCGACGTGCAACGTCTCGTGAGAAAACACGGCATCAATCATTATTCCACGTATTCGGTGATGAAGGCGTCGGTCGTCGAGCGATTCAATCACACGTTGAAGAACATGTGGAAGATGTTTACGCTCAACGGAAATTACAAGTGGGTCGACGTGTTGTCGCGACTCGTGTCGGATTACAACGCGCGCAAGCATCGAACGATCGGCATGCGACCCGTCGACGTTACCCCCGCGATCGCCGAAAGACTCTTGGCTACGGTGTACAGCGCGATAAAGATCGCGGGCCCGGCAAAGTTCAAAACGGGCGACTCGGTACGCGTCAGCAAATACAAGACAATTTTCGAGAAGGGTTACACGCCGAATTGGACCACCGAGGTGTTTAAGATCGTTAAAGTGCAGCGTACCAATCCCGTAACCTATCTGTTCGAGGACTATCGCGGAAAATCCATCGCTGGAGCGTTCTACGAGCACGAGTTGCATCGCGCGACTTATCCTGACGTGTATCTCGTGGAGAAAGTACTGCGCAGGAGGGGCGACGAGGTTTTCGTGAAATGGCTGGGATTCGATGGATCGCACAACTCATGGATACACAAGGACAATGTTATTTAATTCGTGTAAACTGTATTTTATTCTTAATGTAACAAAATATACATGTAAAGTGTTTGAAATATCCAATATAAAAATATATATAATAAAAGTATTTAAAATATAAAAATACATAAATGTGTGATATTGTGTAATATTCCTTCCATTAATATAATACATATATACATACATACATACATACATACATTGCATACATTTTATATTACGTTACATATGTCCTGTTATACTATATACATTACATACATATATACATACATACAATACATACATATAAACATTACGTTATATTTTGTAATGTCCCCACGGCAACGTATCTGTAGAATTCGGTACGATGTATCGTTTGTCGTCGTACGGACTCAGAGCGATTTTCGTCTCGCTGAATGTGTACACTTGATGCTTCTTCGATCGTATGCACGACTGCGGTCGAGTCATCTCGATCTCGTCGTTCAGACACCGCGTGTAGTCGTTGAACGTGATGGTGCGCGCGATGACGTTGCTTTTGACACCTTTCGCCTTTTTGCAGTCCTTTTTGCCGTCGACTCGCAAGGCGTACATTTTCGCTCTAAGCCCGACGAATTCAGTCATAATCGCGCCGTTATTCTCATCTTTCATCAGGCCCGGCACTTTTTTATTGACAAGTGGCAAGCCATAAGCGTTATCTATCGCGTAATCACTCGTGTCGAACCTAGCTATATCACGTTTCATCGTCTCGTACGCGTCGTCGCACTCTACGTGATATATCAGACTGTCCGTGTCGGTGTACATGATTTTACACGAGTCGCGATACAAGGGTGACATGTACTCGTGGTGAAATTCGTACAGGCACACCTTCGACAGGTCGAGGATGCACATGCCGACGTAGATCGGTTTATCGAATTTCACCTCGAGTTTGCGCAGTTCCACAGCTATCAGATTTTCGGAAAACACGCTCCTGCTGTGGAAATTTGGTCGCGCGATCATTGCCTCCGCACCGTATCGTCCGTCCCACTTCGTCAGTAATTTCACGTCGACGTGATTGCGCACATTCTCCATGGTTTTGCCAAACACAGCGTTGTTCATCAATTTGTATAAATTTTTTTCGAAATCGTTGTTAGCGCGTGTTCTGAATCCCGTATTTAGCTCTATGTAAGCGCGAAACCATGGAGATTGAGCGAATTGCAATACGCGGTGAATCTTTTTGACGCGAAGACCGTGGCGCGTGCACTGCTGCATATTGCGATAGTGGATGACATAACGCTTTTATCGTGCAGCGTTGCGAGAAGCTTGTCCTGCCGTTTGCCGGGCGGTTTATCGCGCATTGGGCAAAACGGTAGGTCAGCGTGCGCGTCGTGTTTATCCCGCGGATACTCTAGATCCACCTCGAGAATATAACCCGTGGGCGAATCCAAAGCGATCGCGTTGAAGTCGAAATGCGCAACGTCTTCGTTCACAACCCATCGAAAATCCGCGTAGGGCAATGGCTTACACATCGCCCAACCATACAGATTGTTCACATCGAAGTACATCAGGTACGATGACGGTTTCGATGAATCGTACGATTGCATGTATTTGTTGTTGGCCCGCGCGTATCTGCCTGAACACTGGCTCAGGCCGCCGCGAATACCACGTTCGACAAACATAACCATGTCAATGTCGGTCAACAGTTCGAAATTGACACACGTATGTTTCAACATGGCGTCCCACGTAAAGCCTGGTTAGGTTAGGTTGTAACCGGACGTTACTCTTGAGGCACGAAGACACACGAAATGACTGCCTATCACTCGGTCGCCACTCGGTTTCGCCTGTATCAACCGAGAAGGTATTACGAAGTCCGATTCCGATACGCTAATTGCACTTAATTGACCCCCCTTCTGTTTCAGATCGCCGCCTATGATGCCCCGCTGCCGCTGCTTGCTGCCCCGGATCCTCGCTTCACCGCATACCAGGACAACGTGGGACAACGCTGGACTCCGCTGACGTCACAGGTAAGTAGGTAATTAGTACGCGTAATTAATCGAAACTTGTTTTCAGCTTCTTGTCTCGACTCTGTCTTCACCGCTGCCGACTATTCCGGATCCTCGCTTTGCCGTATACCAGAAGTACGTGGGACACCCGATGGAATTACGTCGAAGGACAAGGTACGTCGCAGGTGAGGAATTCTTATTAATTCGACACTGCGTATATAACAATTAACGATTCTTTATTCCAGATCGCCGTTATGTTTTACAATGGGTTACACTTTGCACATTCGTGCTGGTTACGCAACAATTTTCGCACGCTCGTACGCGATGCGCGGTTGCACTTGGCTATTTGTCGCCGCTCGCTTTCGTATCGCGAGTAGATTTTACGCGGTGGTACGCGGGCGTTCTAGGTTGTTACATACCGTGCACAACTACCGACTCGAAACGACTAAGTATTCGCGAGACACGATGAATGCGATTGTAATATACTTGTGAATGTCGAAAACGAGTTATCGCTGAGACGGTATCCGAGAGACTGCCTCGAGTCCTCGCGCTCCGTCGACGCTCCTACCTCGGGATCGCTTCCCCTTCCACCGGCCCTTACTGCGTCGCAGTAACATTCCGTGCCGGGCCGTGCCAACTTTCACTTTTCTTGCGTGAGTTTTTATGATGTTGACGCGCACATCTTCACGCGCGCTTCGCGTGTTATAATTCTCGACTCTTCGTTGCCCGGATGGTTCTGGAAGGTTCGCGCGTCGCTCTTCCGCTAACTGTTGCCGCGTTGCCCTTTCCCGCCGCTCCTAGTGGAATTGGCAACGTGGTTCGCACGCATGGGTCTCTAGGTACCCCGCTTAAACAATTCTGCTAACCGCTGTCGGAGCGCGGTGCTCCTATCGCTACGGATGTCGGCGGATCCCCTTAATAACGTGTCCGCTGCTTTTGCGAAATCGGGCACTCACACCGCTCGCCTACATGGGTCCGAAAAGACCCCGTTCCGGGAACTCCGTTCCTGGCGGTCGGAACGCGGTTTTTTCGCCATGTGTGGTTTCATGGACTCGCCGTATACCCCATCTGACGTTTTCCCGAATCTGGGCACTTACGCCGTTCGCCCGCATGGGTCTATGGAGGCCCTGTTCCGGTAACTTCGTTCCGGACGGTCTGAACGCGATTCTTTCGCCTGAAAAGTACCCGCCGGCGCCTCCTCTACCGTGCCCGGCGTTTACGCGATTTCGGGCACTTACACCGATCGCACACATGGGTCTTTGGAGACCCGGCCTCGCTAACTTTGCTCCCGACGGTCGGAACGCGATTCTTTCGCCGAGGATATACTTGTCGGCGCCTCCTCTATCGTGCCCGGCGTTTACGCGATTTCGGCTACTTACGTCGATCGTACACCTGGGTCTTTGGGGACCCAGCCTCGCTAACTTCGCTCCTGACGGTCGGAACGCGATTCTTTCGCCGGGAATGTACTTGTCGGCGCCTCCTCTATCGTGCCCGGCGTTTACGCGAATTCGGGTACTTACACCGATCGTCCGCATGGGTCTAAGAAGACCCTGACTCACGAACTTTGCCTCTGACGGCCGGAAATGCACGCGCTTGCGTGGGTGCCCCCCGTGGGCATTCCCGGACGTCTTCCGAACGCGGCGTCCGCGTAGTCTCTCGTGTTGATCATATTCTTACCGCGCGGTATCCGTTCGTGCACCGCACGGCTGCTCGGGTATCAGGTGGATCGCACTTTGGGAGTATGTGTGTGGATGCTAAATGTTTTTATTTTTGTACCTATAATGACTCCCGTCTCGCGGGCACGTAACCTTATCTCCTAAGACAACGCTGGCCATAAGGGCCCTTCGGACTCGCACTGTCCGGCACTATTCTCTAATTATCGGCTCGCCGGCCGTGTCGCCTCCACTGCTGGTCAGCTCCGCCTCCGGTCGGCCCCTTCTTGACCTAAAATTGGGACGACGTCGCTTCGCCGGTACTTAGGCGTCGCATACTGAGTGTGCGGTTGCATCCTCCCCGTCCGCTCCGGGCATGGGTATCGTCCCGCCCGGAGTGTATCTCGCTCCGCACACTTCGCTATGGGTTCGCGGCGCGGTTATTTCGGTGATCGGCATCACCCCGCGATCTTGCCAATTTTGCTTTCACTCGCGCACTGTCGCCCGTCACGATGGTTATGCTTCGCACGTCACTCGCGCTCCTCGGAGTCGGCTCTCCCTCCGTCATTCTCCGTCGCACTTGAACATATTTCTCGGGCGGTCGCGTTTCACTCCCCCAATCAATTCTCTGTCTTCCACCTGCACTGTTCGCGTTCGTCGGAGCCGGTTTACGCATCGTTCTCCGCCGCGCTCCTGCCCTCCCTTCGGGCGGTCGCGTCTCACTTCCCCAATCTATCTTTCGTTTTCGTGTCAGCTGTCTTCCACGCACTTCATCCCCGACCGTCACCGCCGTCGCGCGTTTACTCTGGTTTTCTCTTGCCGGCGCGCACTCGCTCATCTTTCGCACTTGCCGCGTTGGTTGTAGCGACACTCGCGACTTCCCCGGGTTCACGGTTACGTTCCTTGCCTCTGTTAGCAAGGGTTCACCATCTCCGCACGTCTGGTCTCGGTGATTTCCGCGTGCCTGGCTGCCCGCCGTCGGGCTCTTCTCGGCGCTTGGTCCCGCTGCTTCCTGGTGTCTTCGCTCTGCGTCTCCGTCGGCCGGATCATCGTCAATCGGGTTACTTGTTACCCGTGTTGCTCCTTCGCGCTCCCCGTCATTCTCGACCATCCCTTGTTCGTCCATATGCTCCCCGTCATTCCTGACTATGCCAACTCTGGCCATGTCCTCCCCGTCGTTTGGGGGGTTCGCTCTCTCGCCCTCTTCTTTGAGCAATTTTCTCCTTAGGATTAGCATGTTGATCGTTTGCTCGTTGTTCTGGACGCATTGGTAGTGCCACTCTACCCACTGTCGGACGATCTGCACCTTCTCTTCATTTATTCTGGGGTCGATTAATGACGGGTCCCCTTATCTCCATTCTTGCATCGCACGTCACGATCATTTGATGCCTCACGTGCCATTCTGCTCTGAGCACCACGCCCGCTGCCGCGATGTCCGCGATAGGGGAGTCGCGTGCGGTTCTCTCTCTACCGAATTGGCACGTCATCCGTATCTTCCTCTTCACTGGTACACCTTGCCCTGAGAATGCTCCTCTCCACCGCAATGGCTCGATGATCTGCGAACCCGTGTCGGTTAGGGCCTTCACCTTGCCCTCTCTGGGTTCGAGATCGATCTTCGGTGCATTCCCTGCTGGATCATGGTCGATTTCTTCTATGATCTCGTTGTCACTGCTGCTTGGCATTTCCGCGATGTCCGCATCGCCTCGTCTCCTGGTCTCGGGTAACTCCGACTTTCGCCAGCTGGCAGACTTGGTTTGCGGCGAGTTTCTCGTCGCGTCGCGTCTGGCGAAATTGTTGCGCCGGGGTTCCTCTTTTCCACTCAGAGTTCGGGCATATGCTCGCTCGTTGCCGTGTTCGTCTCGACCTGTCGGGTTTACCGTTGTTTTCCGTGTCTCTGCGTAGCGCCAACAGAACTCCTCATCGTCCTGTTGCCCCTCCCCGTCGTTCTCGGGGAGACCGTCATCCTCCTCGTCATCTTCTTCCGACGATGTGTAGTCGGTGTCTATTTCCAGGCTAGCGAATCTTTTCGCATCCCCATTCTTTATCCTCTCCTTGTGGGATGTGCCCTTGAAGTTATCTATCACTTGTCCTCCTTTCGGCATTCCGGTCTGAGATGGCACCTCCGGTCGCGTGTCCTTTCGTGAGTTCTCGCCACAATACGCGCGCTCGCCCATTTGTCTTCCGGGACTCCATCCCGGTGGACCGCGCTCCGCATTTTGTGATGCGACGGAACCACGCCGCTGTTGGTCGGTTGCTTGCATCTCGTTGATCCGTGCCTTCAGATCTTGTATCCGCAGTAATAACTGCCGCTCGTTCTCTGTCGTAGCTACTATAGCGTTTGCCTCGCTCACATTGCTGTCTTCTGGTGTGCCCTTCTCGGGCACTTCTGGCCTCCGTTCCCTATTGTTGGTGGTCTCCTTCCAATCACGTTCGTCATAGACGAACCACAGTTCCTCTTCGGAATCTTCCTGCGCCTTCATAGAGGTCTGCCCACCTCTCTCTGAATCCCATTGGATCGTCCTCCTTCTGTTTGCTTTGCCTCGGTCCTCTTGACCTTTTCACCTTTACAGAGGTGTTACGCCTTTCGGTCGCCGCGCGACCCGTCCTCGCCTTTCTCGGTCCCATTCTGACCGCTTTCGGTTACTCACTCGTGAATTCGATGTCGTCCTTGATCGCCCGTCCGATTCTTCAACGCGTTTGTTCGGTGGCGTTCGCGCAATGCGTTGCCTCCCCGCGTTCCTTTATCGTCCGTTGTTACGGCTTCGAGGAACAGTCTCTCTGCTTCCGAGATTTGCTTCACCGTTGATCTCCTTCCATCTCCAGATCGGAGTTTTCGATGTTTCGATCTTCCGATCGATTTCTCTTCGGCCTTTGGCCAGACTCCTCTGCTTCGCGGCTGTCGCCGCCTGTGCTCGCTTTTGACCGTCTTCGGTTACTCACTCGGGATTCGATGTCGTCCTTGGTCGTCCGTCCGATGCTTCAACGCGGTTGTCCCGGTATTCGCGCTGTGCGTTACCTTTCCGCGCTCCTTCATCGCACGTTTGACGCCGCGGAACAGTTTCTCTGCTCCCGAGATTTACTTCCCCTCTGGTCCTCTTCCTCGATCTCCTGATCGGTATTTCATTTCGGGCTACCGCCCCCTCTCTCCGGCTTCTTGCGGCCGGTCAGTCGCACGCTTCGCGGAATTCGATTTCGCCCTGTGATGTCCGTACGGCGTTGCAACGCGTTTGTTTCGGTAGCGTGCGCTCATGCGTTACGCCCGCGCGTTCATATGTCGCACGTTGTAGTGACGTCACGGGTCAGTCTCTCTGCTTCCGGTACTTCTTCGTGGACTCTCTCTTCTTTACTCGCGCTCACTGTGGCGCGTCACGGTCACCTTTCACAGGATGATTGCACCGTGGAAATTTTTCAGTGCCTGGTCGACACTGCGCTCGCGCAACCGTGTTGCGCTCCCTCGAAGTCTCGTACGCTTCTGTGCTCCTCTTCGCTCTTGTGGCGTCTTCTTTCTTCGGCCTCTGGCCTCGGCTCGCGGAATTTCTCTCGCGCACTCCGCGTTCGTACGCTTTTCGTACGAGTTGTACCGTCGTATAACTTGGCTCTCGCCACACGACCTCGCACTTTTCGCGCACGTTGTATCAACGTGGAGGCACTTGTACCGCACTCGCTGCGCCGTATCCTTGCGCGTTCGCGCACCACTTCACACTATCTTCTCTCTTCGCGATTTATAACGCTCCACAGACGCTTACGCATCCTGTCACGGTCGCCATTCGCAGAAGTTTCTCGACTGGGGCTCGCCTGGTTGTGCTGAGCGCCGGCCAATAGCTTCCCCGATGGACCTTCTCCTGACCGTGCGAGGGAGTAGGCCCGCAGATTCGCACGCGTGTGTCGGTCCGTGGATGCGTTCTTGCGTGCCCTGTGCCCCTATCCACTGTAACCGGACGTTACTCTCTGAGGCACGAAGACACACGAAATGACTGCCTATCACTCGGTCGCCACTCGGTTTCGCCTGTATCAACCGAGAAGGTATTACGAAGTCCGATTCCGATACGCTAATTGTACTTTATTAATCCCCCCTTTCTGTTTCAGATCGTCGCCTATGATGCCCCGCTGCCGCTGCCTTGCTGCCCCGGATCCTCGCTTCACCGCATACCAGGACAACGATGGGACAACGCTGGACTCGGCCGACGTCACAGGTAAGTAGGCAATTAGTACGCGTAATTAATCGAAACCTCCTTTCAGCTTCTTGTCTCGACTTGTCTTCACCGCTGCCGACTATTCCGGATCCTCGCTTTGCCGCATACCGGAAGTACGTGGGACACCCGATGGAATTACGTCGAAGGACAAGGTACGTCGCAGGTGAGGAATTCTTATTAATTCGACACTGCGTATATAACAATTAACGAATCTTTATTCCAGATCGCCGTTATGTTTTACAATGAGTTACACTTTCGCACATTCGTGCTGGTTACGCAACAATTTTCGCACGCTCGTACGCGATGCGCGGTTGCCCTTGGCTATTTGTCGCCGCTCGCTTTCGTATCGCGAGTTAGTTTTTACGCGGTGGTACGCGGGCGTTCTAGGTTGTTATATACCGTGCACAACTACCGACTCGAAAGACTAAGTATTCGCGAGACACGATGAATGCGATTGTAATATACTTGTTAATGTCGAAACGAGTTGTCGCTGAGACGGTATCCGAGAGACTGCCTCGAGTCCTCGCGCTCCGTCGACGCTCCTACCTCGGGATCGCTTCCCCTTCCACCGGCCCTTACTGCGTCGCAGTAACATTCCGTGCCGGGCCGTGCCAACTTTCACTTTTCTTGCGTGAGTTTTTATGATGTTGACGCGCACATCTTCACGCGCGCTTCGCGTGTTATAATTCTCGACTCTTCGATACCCGGATGGTTCTGGAAGGTTCGCGCGTCGCTCCTCCGCTAACTGTTGCCGCGTTGCCCTTTCCCGCCGCTCCTAGTGGAAATTGGCAACGTGGTTCGCACGCATGGGTCTCTAAGTACCCCGCTTAAACAATTCTGCTAACCGCTGTCGGAGCGCGGTGCTCCTATCGCTACGGATGTCGGCGGATCCCCTTAACACGTATCCGCTGCCCTTTGCGAAACCGGGCACTCACACCGCTCGCCTACATGGGTCCGAAAAGACCCCGTTCCGGGAACTCCGTTCCTGGCGGTCGGAACGCGGTTTTTTCGCCATGTGTGGTTTCACGGACTCGCCGTATACCCTATCTGACGTTTTCCCGAATTTGGGCACTTACGTCGTTCGCCCCCATGGGTCTATGGAGACCCTGTTCCGGTAACTTCGTTCCGGACGGTCTGAACGCGATTCTTTCGCCTGAATGTACTCGCCGGAGCCTCCTCTACCGTGCCCGGCGTTTACGCGATTTCGGCTACTTACGCCGATCGCACACATGGGTCTTTGGAGACCCGGCCTCGCTAACTTCGCTCCCTGACGGTCGGAACGCGATTCTTTCGCCGGGAATATACTTGTCGGCGCCTCCTCTATTGTGCCCGGCGTTTACGCGATTTCGGCTACTTACACCGATCGTACACATGGGTCTGAGAGACCCTGACTCGTTATCTTCGGTCCTGACTGATCGGAACGCGATTCTCTCGCCGGGAATGTATTAGCCGACGCCTCCTGTTATCGTTTCCGGGCGTTTACGCGAATTCCGGGCACTCACAGCCGATCGTCATCATGGGTCTCGAAGACCCTTACTCACGAACTTTGCCTCGGACGGCCGGAAATGCACGCGCTTGCGTGGGTGCCCCCCGTGGGCATTCCCGGACGTCTTCCGAACGCGGCGTCCGCGTAGTCTCTCGTGTTGATCATATTCTTGCCGCGCGGTATCCGTTCGTGCACCGCACGGCTGCTCGGGTATCAGGTGGATCGCACTTTGGGAGTATGTGTGTGGATGCTAAATGTTTTTATTTTTGTACCTATAATGACTCCCGTCTCGCGGGCACGTAACCTTATCTCCTAAGACAACGCTGGCCATAAGGGCCCTTCGGACTCGCACTGTCCGGCACTATTCTCTAATTATCGGCTCGCCGGCCGTGTCGCCTCCACTGCTGGTCAGCTCCGCCTCCGGTCGGCCCCTTCTTGACCTAAAATTGGGACGACGTCGCTTCGCCGGTACTTAGGCGTCGCATACTGAGTGTGCGGTTGCAAGGTTAGGATGACGGAGAGGTTGTAACCGGACACGGTCAGTTAGAGGTCAGGGATGCGCAATATATCTGCCTTTTCACGGTCGCCACTCGGTTTGACCTTCTACCGAGAAGGATAAGGTAAGTATCTAACGAATTATTCGAACAACTAATCTATCTTATTTTCAGGTTCCCGACAACGATGGATGAGCACCACTGCCGCCCCAGGATACCAGCTTCGCCGCAGACCAGGATGGACACCGATGGACCAACGACGACGCACGATGTAAGTATAAGGTAGGTATATCGAAATAATTGTTGATAAATATTTATTATAAATGAAACGATTTATTCATTTAATTCTTCACAGGTGTTGTTCACAATAATCATTCGTCACGAACGGCCGCCCGTAATCCTCTCTTTAGTATCGTGAGAATTGACAGCTCGCGATGCCCGAAAATTTTCTAAGTATCGACGGTTCGAAAACGAAGATTAATTAATGATGTTAATTGGTAGCTCGGTACCTCTCACTTCGTGTAATGAGTGAGCACTTAACGCGTTTCGCGGGCGTTACCGGTTGTTACGGATGTCGGCGGCTCTTCGAGAATGTTCGCGTGTCGAGAATATTCTAAGTCCCGATGGACTTTCGAGAATATTCTAAGTTCCGAAATCTCTACTCGCGCTCGCAGCGTGTTGCCGCTTCGACGATCCCCGATAGACTGCCAAGAGCTGTGTCGCTCTCTCGGGCTCCCCACTTTCGCGCGATACCCCCACTCCGCGCTTTCTCCTTCGAGAACGTTCGCGTACGGCGTAGGCGATCACAGGCGATCCCCTGGTGCCAACGTTCTGGAAGGTTCCGGTGGATGTTTCCACCGCCAGTACATTCTCGAAGGGTGCCGCTCTTGATGCCGCTGCACCAGGTTTCGACGTTTTTCCGTTTTGATCCTACGTTGACGCCGACCTATGCGCAACCCTTCGGGGAAGCCCCTGAATCCGATTCCGGATGAATTCCTCGGAGATGATGTCCGGGTGACATCGAGGGTGTCGGCCGTTGACGCCGACCTCATCGCCGTGGCTCTCTCGACCTAGTACATCGTTCCCGGTACCGCGTTCCCGTGGAAGATGTCCCTATCGCTATTTCGCTCGCCGGTGCTCGGGGCATGACGCCGACCCGAGATTCGGTTATACTAAGTCCCGCGCATCTCGAAAATTCCATTTGTTCTCGGAGAACACTTCCCCGTCGCTACTTCGCTACTGCGTCGACGGACTTTGACGCCGACCCGCGCGTTGCTTCTACCACGTTCTATGTTTCCGATTTCTGTCAAAACTTCTCGACGAACACGTCTCCGTCGCTACTTCTCTACTGTGTCGTCGGACTTTGACGCAGATTCGCGTATCGCTTCTACCACGTTCTATGTTCTCGATTCCCGTCGAAACTTCTCGAAGAATGCGTCTCCGTCGCTATCTCCTTACAGCGTTGGCGGACTCTGACGCCGACCTGCGGAATACTTCTACCACGTTCTCCTTACCCGATCTCTATCGAAACTTCTCGACGAAGACGCTTCCTTCGCTAACTCCTCAGCGCATTTTCGGATCTTGACGCCGACCTGCGGAAAACTTCTACTACGTTCCGCGACTTCGCTTTACGTCGAAAGTTCCCGGAGAATACGTCTCCTTCGCTATCTTCTTAACGCGTCATCGGACTTTGACGCCGACCTGCGGGAAACTTCTACCACGTTCCGCGACTCAGCCTTACGTCTAAAGTTCTCGGAGAATCCGTCTCCTTCGCTATCTTCTTAACGCGTTATCGGATTTCGACGCGGATTCGTTTATACGGTATACCGGGTGCCTGCAATTGCATCCGCGTGATCGCGACGAAGATTACGTGTGGCTCAAGCCTTTTTTATCGCGCCTCCCTACGACCGATTCGCGCGTTTAATCGCAAATAAAATTAATCACCCTTGAGCCTTTATTTTAACCAACAAAGCAAAATATTGAATCGGCCTTTATAATATAATGCGCTTACTACGCTATCCTTATTCTATTGCCTTTATGGCCAAACACTTAAACTAAGAATTACAAAAGAACTTAGCCTATTGCGCCGGACGGGAAATTGTCTGTCTGTCTCCGTCCTCGGAACGCTTTATTCGATCGGGAAAAGGGATTTCAAATCTCCTCTCCCGAAGTTGAGCCCTGATCCGGGCTCTCGAACTCCCTCTGATGTTCGGGCTCAGGATCCGGTGTCTCCACCCGCGCCGGAGAATCACTGCGGGCCTCCTCAGCCGGCCGATTGGCCACCGCGTCCAGCATCCCGCGCTGAGCCTCGTCCGCCTGGCGCCTGTCTGGAACCTGCATCGGGGACACAGGAATAGTGGGGCGCGACCTTTTAGCAAGCGGTCGCATACTCCCCGTCAGTTCCGCGTACTGGGTCTCGTCCCACGCGGGGCTTATTTCCTTGCCGTTGCGTGCCGCGCGCTTGGAATATTGTGTCGCGCTTCTGTCCCCTCTTCCTCGTTCCTCCATCTCCCTGCGGTTGGCTTCTCCGCTGGTTGACGGTGTCGCGTCGGGCTGTCCCTTATGTGCCCGTGATGCTGGCCTTGGGATTATGCTTGCTTGCAATTTTCCCGCTGGATCTCCTTCGTCGCTGTGTATCGCGGGTTGTCCTGTTGGATGTTCGACTCTGGGGTATACCTCGCCGCCTCTGAAGTCCAAAGTGACTCGGAACGGTGGGTGAATTCCATCTTGTCGACGCTGCCATTTGACGGCCGTCACGATGTTCACGTTGGCTATTGTGTTTGCCCCCTCGTCGCATTCGGGTACTTCCAGGTTGAGGATAGTCCTCACCTCGCGTCCCTGTCCTTGCTGACATTCCGCCAGATCCCGGATCGCGTTCATGAGATCCTCGTGTGCCTGTTGCTCCTGCCGCTCTGAATAGTACTGTTCCGGCGGAATCGCTCGCACGTATGCCTCCACGCCGCGCAATATGTCTTCTGTGAGCCTCCGCTGGTCCAGATATCGTCGGTGTCCTTCCACCCGGTGCATCATCGCTCGCAGTTGCTCCCGAAGTTGCTCGGCCGTGAGATCCTCAATGGGGATTCCGTCATACGGAAGTTCTCTCTCGCCGCGTTCCCGGTCGCCCATGTTTAACCGACGGTTCGTTATCCTCGGGCACTCACGTATGTCATCCGGAAGGTTCGGGATGTTTACCGCGTTCTCGATATCGCGCGCACTCACACGAACGCACCGCCCATATCGCTCTGTCTCTTCGCACTGACCGCGTTGTCGCGCGGACGGCGTATTTCCCCGCGGTATTGGCTCCGTTGGTTCGCGAACGTTCGCGAACTTGCTCGCGCACTTTGCCGGGGTCACCTCGTGCCACCCCGTCACTCGCGCCGCGCGTTTGGGCCGGACGCGCCCTCCGTCACGATGGCCCGGGCCTTCACTCGCGCTCGCTCGTTTTTTTCGAGTTCTGTGCCGCGCGAACTGTACGACACTCCACCGTCTCTTCCTCACTTTCCGGGTTCGGATTGTCGGTCGTCGTCTCTCGCTATGATAGGCTCTATGAGTCCTTCGCGCTTGTCCTTTGGTACCTCCGTATACTGCTGCCTCCATACGGCTCGCCTCTCCATGCGCGTCTGTCCCCGTTCGGTTCTTCGCTGTGTCGCCTCGGTCAGTCTTCTCCCCTCTACTTTCGGTCTTGCGCAGGGCGTGTAGTCCGGCCGTATTGGCTCCCTTCCACTCCCCGCCATTCGAGGCTCCGCCTCCTTCGCTCCGCTCACGCTCCCCGTCATTCCGGATCGTCCTAGACTCTTCCATGTTGACGAATATCGCTCTCCTCGCCGTTCTCTCGGGTTTTCTGACGTGCCGGTCGAACATCGCTCTGATCAGGTCCATCGCAATGCCGGTCATTCCCAGTATTTCCATCGAGTCAGCTGGTTTTCCCCGTAGTTCTCTTCGTCCGCGATTGACCCTCTCGGCCTCTGCTATCATTCGCCCATGCCATTCTATTACCTTTCGCATGATTTCGCTGAGTCTATCGTCCCACGCGGTTCCGTTTATTCCACGAAACTGCACGCTCATCCACGGGTCACATGTAAGCGTCAATCGGTGGCGTTTGTGAAAGTCGATTCCCAATACGACTTCAAATTCCATCTCCTCTACCACATAGTACTGATGGGCTAAGACTTTCTGTCGGTATCGGCAAGACAGTCGCACCTTGTCGCGTATCGGTACTCCCGCTCCAGAGAATGCCCCCTTCAACCGAAATGGTGTGATCGTTAGCTCCTCCATCCGTTCACCGCTTCTCTTCAGTTTTTCGCAGACGTCTCGTTTGATTACGGTTATCTGCGATCCAGTGTCCACCAGGGCTGGAACGATGTCTTTCCGGAACTCCAACTCTATCATTGGGGACTCCGCACGATCCACTCCCTCTTCCTTCGCCTTCACGAGTTCTCGTCCGACCTCCTCGATCATTTCTTTGGTCTGGCGCTCGTATGTCGCCTGACTCTTTTCGTGTTGCCGTGCCATTCCTCGGGTAATTACGTAGCACTCTCTCTCGCTCTCCTCCGATATTTCGCTCGCTTCTCCTTCTTTTATCTCTTCCGGTTCCTTGGCCGTGATGGCCGCCAGCTTTCTCCCACGGTCATCCGCTTTCGCCTGCCCGGTTGTCGGGTCGAGCTCCCTGCTTGAGCACCTCTCTCGTTGGATAGTTATCCTTGTCCCTCGTATATCTCGTTACTCTCGGCTTCGCCTGACTGTCATCACTATCGGGCTCCTCCACGATGTCGACTCCTCCGCGTCTTTTCGTATCCGGACCGTCCGTCTTCCGCCAGCTGGTTGACCTGGTTGGCGGCGCGTTTCTCGTCGCGTCGCGCCTGGCGAAACTATTTGAGCGTCCTACATCCTTCGTTTCGTTGCTGCGGGTCGTCTGTCTGTTCCGGATGTCCTCGTAGCGACTCGTCGGCCTGTCCGCCTGTCTCCGCGCTTCTGTTCTGAGGCGTCGGGTCTCTCTCTCGTTTTCGAGGGTGTCCAGCATCTCTATCATCTCGTTGACCGTTCTCGTTACCGATGGTCGTAACTCATCGCGTCACCTCGCGGTCGAAGTGTTCGCGTAAGCGTGTTCACGATTTCCTCGTCAGACATCGGCGGTGTTAGTGTCTTTGCCTGACGTGCCACGTTCAATGCGTACTCTGTCATAGACATTTCGCCTGGTTGGTATTTGCCGAAATACACGAGCTGTCGGAACCGCATCTGCGCTTGACAGCCCCAAAAGTACTTCCTGAACTTCTCCTTTATCTCGTGTATGTCCTCGGCGAACTGCAACTCGTGCCATTGCGCTGCCGCTCCTTTCATACACCGGCCGAAGTAGAACATCTGTTCCTCCTCGGATACTCCCTCGTATCTCGCCAACTTGTCAAACTTTTCCAGGAATCGGATCGGATTCTGCTTGTCGGTTTTTCCCTTGTATGACAATTCGTCAAAAGGGTTCTTAATCCAGCCACCCCGTGGCAACCTGGCTTGGAGTGGAACCATCTCTAGCCTCGCCTCCTCCCGCTGATTGTTGTCGCCATACGCACGTGTGCCTATTGTTTCTGCGGTAAATCCTGCCGCTAGACCACGTTCCGTATTTTGTGTGACGACGGAATCACGCCTCTGTGGCTGAGTTCGTTGCATCTCCTCCAGTTGTGCGGTTAATTGCTGGATTTGTTGCATGAGCTTTCGCTCATTTTCCGTTGCGGTCTCCATGCCCTTTTCCGCGCTAAGATTGACTGCTTCTTCTTGCACGCTTTCCGTGCTCACTTGCAGCAGACGTTGTAGCTGCTCCTCTTCGGTCTCCCGTTGCTCGTCTTGATTCTCGCTGACGTTTCCGTCAGTCGGTGGGCCTCTGGATCTCAGGTTGGTCCTCGGTGGCGTTCTCCCCACCGTAGCCATGCGAGTGCCTCTCGCACAGTTCGTCCTTCCTCTTCCGCTTCTCAACTTCGGCCCTATGTTGCCGAACTTTGTCGCACTCGTCGGGATTCGATGTCGTCCACGTCCGCCCGTACGGATGGATAACGCGTTTGTTATAGACCGCGCTCGCTCTAGCGGGTTGCGGTCTCGCGCACCTCGTCGCACGTTGTTTCGACGCACCGAGTCGGTCTCTCTGTTCGCCCGTTGATGATTGTTCACTCGCGATGCACTGTCATTTCGTCTTACGCGGACCGGTCGTGCACTGCATGCCCGTACGGTGGATAACGCGTTGTTATAGGCCGCGCTCGCTCTAGCGGGTTGCGGCCTCGCGCACCTCGTCGCACGTTGTTACGGCGCGGTAGCACTGTCGTATCGCGCTGCGTTTCGACGTTGGCGTTACGCGGTGACGTGACGTGACGTATCTCGACGCGCACTGTCACTTTCTGCTTCTTGCACCTCGGTGCCACTTTAATTCGCGTAGTGTTTCACTATACGCGACGATGAGCTCCCATCACTGTCGATGATCCATGCTCGTAGAAGTTGCTCACTTCCTTCCGACCGTTACGTGTCCTGTCACGGTCGCCATTTGTTTCGACATTTTCATGTCTGGAGAGAAGTTTTAACCCCGCTTTCGCATTGAGGTACCCTCACCTGGCTATTCCGCTCCGCTTGATGTGGATAGCCGCAGATTCTTCTCACGTTGCATTGGTCGAAAGAAGTGAAGTGCGCCCTGGTGCCTTATCTACTGTAACCGGACACGGTCAGTTAGAGGTCAGGGATGCGCAATATATCTGCCTTTTCACGGTCGCCACTCGGTTTGACCTTCTACCGAGAAGGATAAGGTAAGTATCTAACGAATTATTCGAACTAATCTATCTTATTTTCAGGTTCCCGACAACGATGGATGAGCACCACTGCCGCCCCAGGATACCAGCTTCGCCGCAGACCAGGATGGACACCGATGGATCAACGACGACGCACGATGTAAGTATAAGGTAGGTATATCGAAATAATTGTTGATAAATATTTATTATAAATGAAACAATTTATTCATTTAATTCTTCACAGGTGTTGTTCACAATAATCTTTCGTCACGAACGGCCGCCCGTAATCCTCTCTTTAGTATCGTGAGAATTGACAGCTCGCGATGCCCGAAAATTTTCTAAGTATCGACGGTTCGAAAACGAAGATTAATTAATGATGTTAATTGGTAGCTCGGTACCTCTCACTTCGTGTAATGAGTGAGCACTTAACGCGTTTCGCGGGCGTTACCGGTTGTTACGGATGTCGGCGGCTCTTCGAGAATGTTCGCGTGTCGAGAATATTCTAAGTCCCGATGGACTTTCGAGAATATTCTAAGTTCCGAAATCTCTACTCGCGCTCGCAGCGTGTTGCCGCTTCGACGATCCCCGATAGACTGCCAGGAGCTGTGTCGCTCTCTCGGGCTCCCCACTTTAGCGCGATACCCCCACTCCGCGCTTTCTCCTTCGAGAACGTTCGCGTACGGCGTAGGTGATCACAGGCGATCCCCTGGTGCCAACGTTCTGGAAGGTTCCGGTGGATGTTTCCACCGCCAGTACATTCTCGAAGGGTGCCGCTCTTGATGCCGCTGCACCAGGTTTCGACGTTTTTCCGTTTTGATTCTACGTTGACGCCGACCTATGCGCAACCCTTCGGGGAAGCCCCTGAACCCGATTCCGGATGAATTCCTCGGAGATGATGTCCGGGTGACATCGAGGGTGTCGGCCGTTGACGCCGACCTCATCGCCGTGGCTCTCTCGACCTAGTACATCGTTCCCGGTACCGCGTTCCCGTGGAAGATGTCCCTATCGCTATTTCGCTCGCCGGTGCCCGGAGCACGGCGCCGACCCGAGATTCGCTTATACTACGTCCCGCGCATCTCGAAAATTCCATTTGTACTCGGAGAACACGTCCCCGTCGCTATTTCCCTAATGCGTCGACGGACTTTGACGCCGACCCGCGCGTTGCTTCTACCACGTTCTATGTTTCCGACTTCTGTCAAAACTTCTCGACGAACACGTCTCCGTCGCTACTTCTCTACTGTGTCGTCGGACTTTGACGCAGATTCGCGTATCGCTTCTACCACGTTCTATCTTCTCGATTTCTATCGAAACTTCCCGAAGAATACGTCTACGTTGCTATTTCCCTACTGCGTCATCGGACTTTGACGCAGATTCGCGTATCGCTTCTACCACGTTCTATGTTCTCGATTCCCGTCGAAACTTCTCGAAGAATATGTCTCCGTCGCTATTTCCCTACTGCGTGGTCGGACTTCGACGCCGACTCGCGTATTACTTCTAGCGCGTTCTAACTTTTCGGTTTCTATCGAAACTTCTCGAAGAATGCGTCTCCGTCGCTATCTCCTTACTGCGTTGGCGGACTTTGACGCCGACCTGCGGAATACTTCTACCACGTTCTCCTTACCCGATCTCTATCGAAACTTCTCGACGAAGACGCTTCCTTCGCCAACTCCTTAGCGCGTTATCGGATCTTGACGCCGACCTGCGGAAAACTTCTACTACGTTCCGCGACTTCGCTTTACGTCGAAAGTTCCCGGAGAATACGTCTCCTTCGCTATCTTCTTAACGCGTTATCGGATTTCGACGCGGATTCGTTTATACGGTATACCGGGTGCCTGCAATCGCATCCGCGTGATCGCGACGAAGATTACGTGTGGCTCAAGCCTTTTTTATCGCGCCTCCCTACGACCGATTCGCGCGTTTAATCGCAAATAAAATTAATCACCCTTGAGCCTTTATTTTAACCAACAAAGCAAAATATCGAATCGGCCTTTATAATATAATGCGCTTACTACGCTATCCTTATTCTATTGCCTTTATGGCCAAACACTTAAACTAAGAATTACAAAAGAACTTAGCCTATTGCGCCGGACGGGAAATTGTCTGTCTGTCTCCGTCCTCGGAACGCTTTATTCGATCGGGAAAAGGGATTTCAAATCTCCTCTCCCGAAGTTGAGCCCTGATCCGGGCTCTCGAACTCCCTCTGATGTTCGGGCTCAGGATCCGGTGTCTCCACCCGCGCCGGAGAATCACTGCGGGCCTCCTCAGCCGCCCGATTGGCCACCGCGTCCAGCATCCCGCGCTGAGCCTCGTCCGCCTGGCGCCTGTCTGGAACCTGCATCGGGGACACAGGAATAGTGGGGCGCGACCTTTTAGCAAGCGGTCGCAAGGTTAGGTTAGGTTAGGTTAGGTTAGGTTAGGTTAGGTTAGGTTAGGTTAGGTTAGGTTGTAACCGGACACGGTCAGTTAGAGGTCAGGGATGCGCAATATATCTGCCTTTTCACGGTCGCCACTCGGTTTGACCTTCTACCGAGAAGGATAAGGTAAGTATCTAACGAATTATTCGAACTAATCTATCTTATTTTCAGGTTCCCGACAACGATGGATGAGCACCACTGCCGCCCCAGGATACCAGCTTCGCCGCAGACCAGGATGGTGGATCAACGACGACGCACGATGTAAGTATAAGGTAGGTATATCGAAATAATTGTTGATAAATATTTATTATAAATGAAACAATTTATTCATTTAATTCTTCACAGGTGTTGTTCACAATAATCTTTCGTCACGAACGGCCGCCCGTAATCCTCTCTTTAGTATCGTGAGAATTGACAGCTCGCGATGCCCGAAAATTTTCTAAGTATCGACGGTTCGAAAACGATGATTAATTACGGATGTTAATTGGTAGCTCGGTACCTCTCACTTCGTGTAATGAGTGAGCACTTAACGCGTTTCGCGGGCGTTACCGGTTGTTACGGATGTCGGCGGCTCTTCGAGAATGTTCGCGTGTCGAGAATATTCTAAGTCCCGATGGACTTTCGAGAATATTCTAAGTTCCGAAATCTCTACTCGCGCTCGCAGCGTGTTGCCGCTTCGACGATCCCCGATAGACTGCCAGGAGCTGTGTCGCTCTCTCGGGCTCCCCACTTTAGCGCGATACCCCCACTCCGCGCTTTCTCCTTCGAGAACGTTCGCGTACGGCGTAGGTGATCACAGGCGATCCCCTGGTGCCAACGTTCTGGAAGGTTCCGGTGGATGTTTCCACCGCCAGTACATTCTCGAAGGGTGCCGCTCTTGATGCCGCTGCACCAGGTTTCGACGTTTTTCCGTTTTGATTCTACGTTGACGCCGACCTATGCGCAACCCTTCGGGGAAGCCCCTGAACAAGATTCCGGATGAATTCCTCGGAGATGATGTCCGGGTGACATCGAGGGTGTCGGCCGTTGACGCCGACCTCATCGTCGTGGCTCTATCGACCTAGTACATCGTTCCCGGTACCGCGTTCCCGTGGAAGATGTCCCTATCGCTACTTCGCTCGCCGGTGCCCGGAGCACGGCGCCGACCCGAGATTCGCTTATACTACGTCCCGCGCATCTCGAAAATTCCGTTTGTACTCGGAGAACACGTCCCCGTAGCTATTTCCCTAATGCGTCGACGGACTTTGACGCCGACCCGCGCGTTGCTTCTACCACGTTCTATGCTCCCGATTTTTGTCGAAACTTCTCGACGAACGCGTCTCCGTTGCTACTTCTCTACTGTGTCGTCGGACTTTGACGCAGATTCGCGTATCGCTTCTACCACGTTCTATCTTCTCGATTTCTGTCGAAACTTCTCGAAGAATACGTCTACGTTGCTATTTCCCTACCGCGTCATCGGACTTTGACGCCGCTTCGCGTATCGCTTCTAGCGTGTTCTATGTTCTCGATTCCCGTCGAAACTTCTCGAAGAATATGTCTCCGTCGCTATTTCCCTACTGCGTGGTCGGACTTCGACGCCGACTCGCGTATTACTTCTAGCGCGTTCTAACTTTTCGGTTTCTATCGAAACTTCTCGAAGAATGCGTCTCCGTCGCTATCTCCTTACTGCGTTGGCGGACTTTGACGCCGACCTGCGGAATACTTCTACCACGTTCTCCTTACCCGGTCTCTATCGAAACTTCTCGACGAAGACGCTTCCTTCGCTAACTCCTCAGCGCGTTATCGGATCTTGACGCCGACCTGCGGAAAACTTCTACTACGTTCCGCGACTTCGCTTTACGTCGAAAGTTCTCGGAGAATACGTCTCCTTCGCTATCTTCTTAACGCGTTATCGGATTTCGACGCGGATTCGTTTATACGGTATACCGGGTGCCTGCAATTGCATCCGCGTGATCGCGACGAAGATTACGTGTGGCTCAAGCCTTTTTTACCGCGCCTCCCTACGACCGATTCGCGCGTTTAATCGCAAATAAATTAATCACCCTTGAGCCTTTATTTAAACCAACAAAACAAAATATTGAATCGGCCTTTATAATATAATACGCTTACTACGCTATCCTTATTCTACTGCCTTTATGGCCAAACACTTAACCTATGATTACACATAAACTTATTATTAATCGCGCCGGACGGGAAATCGCCTTCGTCCTTCCGTCCTCGGAGCGCCTCCTCCCTGCGAGGACTCAGCCCTTTTTCGAGCCCTCCGACTCCGTGGGCGTCGCGGGACTCTGGAACGACTCATCGTCGCTCGGTATCTCCTTCTCTCCGCGCTCCGCTGGCTCGTTCACCGCTCCGGACGTCGCCGCTGTCCCGGCCATCTGTGGAACGGGGGGACTCGGGGTTGCCGCCGGAATTAATGGCATGTCGCGCGCCGCCTCCCTTGCCGGCAATGCCGCGGCTGCTTCCGCGGCTCGCCTCTCAACGCGTCTCGTGTCGCGCTTACAATCGGCCAACATCTTCATGGCTTCGGCCGATAGTTTGTCCAGCAGGACTCGCGGGGACTTGAAGCCAGCCGGCTTCACAAATTTAGCGCGCGGTCGCATGCTCCCCGTCACCTTGGTGCGACCAGTCTCGTCTCGCGCCGAGGGTTTCTTCTGTTTGCGACGTTCCGCGCGCTCCTTCTCTCGCCTTTCTCGTCGCTGTTCCTGCCGCTTCTGCTCCGCTCGTCGTTCCGCCTTCTCGATTGCCTTGCGATTTAGCTCGTCCTCCTGTTCGAGCATCCTCATTCGCTCGTGTGCAGTCTTCGCCGCCTTACGCTGACTGAGTGCCATCATTGCCCTGCAGGTCTTCAGATCTTTTCCTCTTCCCTTGGGCACGGGGATGGTGATCCGCACCGGGATTTCTTGGATCTCGTCGTCCGAAGAATCCTGTACTCGGACATAGTGGAGGCCTGGGCTCGTGGCTCGGCGTGTCGCTGTTCCGCCCACGTCTCTCTCCGACACCGTGACCATCGTCGCGTTACTTGACGACGAGCTCAAGTGTCTGGTCCTCTCCGGTGGTCTCCCATCTGTCGTCTGCGCTGGTGTCGGCATTGTCTCTTGCGTCGCTGTTGGAGCGGCGATGCCGGTTATCGGGGTGCTTGTGCCCACTGGCGTGGGCTGCTGCAGATCACCTCCTGGCGGTATTGCCGTGGCTCGGCCGGGCGTCGGTGGCGGTCCTTGCGTCGGCGTCATGATCATATCATGCGCGGGCGTATGCTGCGGATCGATGACCGTCACTTCCGGCTGCTCTCGAGACAAGCGCATCACTCTGCTCGCCTCGTCCTCGACTGTTTCGCGGGATGGTCCTGGCGGATGCTCCTCCGTCTCCTCGCGCGGCACGATCTCTCGCACTGCGACGCATCCGTCAATCTCCCCCACCCAGCACCTTGGTGCGGGCCTGCGTTCCTGCGGGACATCCAACAATGCTGTCCTGGTGTGTGTGCGCCCCTCGAGGAAGTCCATTGTGATTCGGAATGGTCGTCGGGTACCGTCTCGTCTGAGCGGCCAATCAAGCGTGGCCGTGATATTGACATTGGCCACGTCCGCCTCGCCTGGTACATCGCTGCTGACTTGGATGTCGTGCAACGCTCGTACTGCGCGCCCTTGTTCCCTCTGACAGTTGAGCATGTTGTCCATGATTCGGGTGAGGGATGCTCGCGAACGCGTGGCTTGCGCGCTCGACGCGAATTGGCCGGGCGGGATAGTCCGGAGGTATGCCTCTACCCCGGCGAGCGTCTCCGCGGAGAATTGCCGGTTCGCCAGGTATCGGCGATGGTCCTCCACTTGCTCCGCTGCAATGCGGAGTCGCTCCTCGCATTGCTCGTCCGTGAGATCCTCCAAGGGAATCTCCTCGAGCGGTATCGGTCGATCAACTGGGCGCTCGTCACTCATCGTGCTGTTCGCTCGGGCGGCTGTCGAACGACTGCTGACCCTGTGGCGTGCTTCACGCTCCTTTATATGCGCACTAACGCCCTCTTTCGCCCGGACGTTCCCTCGCGCGCGCGCGAACGCGCCCGAACTTTCGCGGCTGGACTTGCGGATGTCGTGTAATTTTCGACCGGGGTTGTTGGTATTCGTTGGAACGTGCTCGACGTCGCCGAACTTACTCGAATCACGCGCACTCGCTTCGACAGAATTCGGGTATCGCTTTCTGCCGTCGGTCACACGGGTGTTTCGCGCGGGTGTGTTCCCCGGCGGTGTTCGCGCTCGACCACCTCGACTCGCTCGGATCAAGATTTCGCCGGAATTCGTCGCGCACTTGTTCGGCGATACTCTCTGACTTACCGGCACTCGCGCACTTGTCGGCTGTCGTCGGATCTCGATTATATCGCTTATATCCGCGGGATCGCGTTTATCGTCACTCCCGCTCGCGCACCTCGGTATCTCCACGACGCTGCTCGCCGCACTGAGCCGCGATGTTTCTCGCACAATCGGGTCTCCCGGTTCGATCGCGATGTCACTGGGTTCGTCGGCGTGATCGTTCCCGCCGTCCTCCGTGTCTCCGCTATCGGTGATCAGTCTTTTTCGCGTTCGATGCTTGACGAATCGTGAAAGGTCCCAGCGCTTTCGGGGGTCGTGCCTCTTCTTCCTCGCCTTGTATCTTCGCAATTCCGGTGGCTGTCTCCTGGTCCGCCGCAATCGTTCCTTCTTGTGTACTCGTCTCCTTGTTATGCAAATCGACGGCGGTTCTTCGCATAACATCTCCACCGAACTATTTGCATCTTCTCGATGGTTCTCGCTCGCATTTGCCGCTTCCGTCGGCATCAGCGGTATCAGTACGACGTCCGTCAGGCATACGACGTTTCCTTCCTCCTGCTCGCCGTCTGTGGCCCGATATATCGCGTGCAGGACTGCCGTGCCTCTCTTCGCCAGCTCCCCGTCATTCCTGAGGCCACGTCGCTTCTTCCCTTTCTCCCCGTCATTCGGGGCTCCGCCTCTCTCGTTCCGCGCGTGCTCCCCGTCATTCTGGGTCGTCATTGGCTGCTCGCGCTGGCGAATATCTCCCTCCATCGGCCCTGCGCTCCTTCCCGCGCGCGTCTCGATGATTCTACGCATCTTGTTCGCGATCGTTCCAGCAGCTTCGATCATCCTTGTTTCGTACTGGTATTCGCTACGCGATGCTCGCTGCTTCTCGATCGTTCTGTCGGATACCTTCGACATCTTTCCGTGCCACTCGATCATTCCGCGCAGCATCTCCACCAATCCGTCGTTCCATGCCGGTCTCTTTGCACCTAGAAACTTCACACTGACCCACGGATCACAGATCAGCGTCATCCGGTGCCGCACGTGGAAGTCGACTCCCAGCACGATCTCAAAGGCCAGGTCGTCGACCACGTAATACGGGTGCGTCAGCGTCCGCTTTTGGTATTGGCACGCTATTCTCACTTTATCGCGCACCGGCACACCCACTCTGGAGAAGGCTCCCTTGAGTTTTATTCGAGCTTCTGGTAACTTCTCGATGTCCTCTCCGTCTTTGATTAGTTGTTCGCACCGCTCGCGTTTTATCGCCGTTACTTGCGATCCGGTATCTATCAATGCGGTTACTGAGCTTCTCCGGAATTCCAGCTCGATTACCGGTGCCTCCGCGTAGGCGGTCTCTCTCTTCTCGAGCGTCCCCATCTCTTGCTGCTCGATCGGCCGGTTCTCCGGCCCCTCAACGACTGACTGTCGGGATACCACGCAGCACTCCTTATATGCTTCTCCCTCCACTGCGCCTTCCGTATCCCCTCTCGCGCCTGCGCGCTGCTCCTTCTCGAACTCTCCATTGCGCGTGACTTCTGGCACTGCCTGTACTTCGCGTCTGGGCGGGTTTATCGCGTACTGGATTACTCTGCTTTCCGTCGTATCCGGACTGTCCGCCTCTCGCGGGCTGGTCGACTTGGTTTGCGGCGGGCTTCCCGTCGCGTCGCGTCCAGCGAGATTGTTATGGCGTCCCCCATCCTTCGTGTCGTTACGGCGCTTCGTCGTTCCGCTTCTTCCGTGTCCCTTGCGTTTCCCCGGCTTGTCCTTCGGTCTTCGCGTCTTCTCCCTGCCGCGCACCACACGACGTTTCGTCGATCGCGGTCTTTTCTCCTCTTCATCCTCTTCGCATACGTAGAGATTCGGGAATCTTTCGCTGTTCCTCCTCGGAGTTATTCCATCATGGTATGTCGGTGATCCACTGCGTCGTTCCCACTGTCCGCGGTACTCTTCGCTGTTCCTCTTCGGCTTTGCCGAAGATCCACGGCGTTTTTCCGTCGGTTCGGGAAATTTCTCGCTGTTCCTCTCCGGCATCCATTCCCAGAATTCCGAGGATCCACTGCGTTCTTCCCAAGACATATGTCTTTCTCCGTATTTGTCGAAGATGTAGTACTCCTCGTCCTCTTCTTCGTCGTCCTCCATGTAAAGGTCCGACCACTTCCATTCGAATTTTCTCGAACTTTCTTCGCGCATCGCGCTGTTCTTGATTATTTCCCTGAATGGGATTCCTCTGTCCTCCTTTTCTGGCATTTCCGCTCGGAATGTGTGCATCTCACGGGATTCTCGAGACCGATCGTTGTCGCTGTACGTCCGTGAGCCCATTGTTTCTGCGGCGTCTAGCCCCGCTGGACCACGGCTCGTATTCGGTTGTGCGACATAATCTAGCTCTTCCCTCTGCAATTCCGCCAGCTTTGCCTGGAGTAGTTGTACGTGCGACATTAGTCGCCGTTCGTTTTCCGTTGGTTCCGCCATCTTCTCCATTTCGGTCTTGTTGCCGAAGTTTGTCGCACTCGTTGGGATTCGATGTCGTCCACGTCCGCCCGTACGGTGTGTCAACGCGTTTTTTGTAGACCGCGCTCGCTCTAGCGGGTTGCGGCCTCGCGCACTTCTTCGCACGTTGTTTCGGCGCACTGGAACGGTTTCTCAGTTCCCACGATGTCGTACGACTGTTGTGTGCTGGGGTTCACAGCTTCCCGGTGTGCTGAGGGTCACAGCTTCCTGTTTTGTGCTGAGGTTCACAGCTTCCTGTTGTGTGCTGAGGATCACAGCTTCCTGTTGTGCGCTGGGGTTCACAGCTTCCCGGTGTGCTGAGGGTCACAGCTTCCTGTTGTGTGCTGAGGATCACAGCTTCCTGGTTTGAGGGACGCAGCCTCGTTGTACGCTGAGGATCACAGCTTCCTGCGGGGATTCGATGTCGCCCGTGTACGTCCGTACGGATGGATAACGCGTTTGTATAGACCGCGCTCGCTCTAGCGGGTTGCGGTCTCGCGCACCTCGTCGCACGTTGTTTCGACGCACCGAGTCGGTCTCTCTGTTCGCCCGTTGATGATTGTTCACTCGCGATGCACTGTCATTTCGTCTTACGCGGACCGGTCGTGCACTGCATGCCCGTACGGTGGATAACGCGTTGTTATAGGCCGCGCTCGCTCTAGCGGGTTGCGGCCTCGCGCACCTCGTCGCACGTTGTTACGGCGCGGTAGCACTGTCGTATCGCGCTGCGTTTCGACGTTGGCGTTACGCGGTGACGTGACGTGACGTATCTCGACGCGCACTGTCACTTTCTGCTTCTTGCACCTCGGTGCCACTTTAATTCGCGTAGTGTTTCACTATACGCGACGATGAGCTCCCATCACTGTCGATGATCCATGCTCGTAGAAGTTGCTCACTTCCTTCCGACCGTTACGTGTCCTGTCACGGTCGCCATTTGTTTCGACATTTTCATGTCTGGAGAGAAGTTTTAACCCCGCTTTCGCATTGAGGTACCCTCACCTGGCTATTCCGCTCCGCTTGATGTGGATAGCCGCAGATTCTTCTCACGTTGCATTGGTCGAAAGAAGTGAAGTGCGCCCCGATGCCTTATCTACTGTAACCGGACACGGTCAGTTAGAGGTCAGGGATGCGCAATATATCTGCCTTTTCACGGTCGCCACTCGGTTTGACCTTCTACCGAGAAGGATAAGGTAAGTATCTAACGAATTATTCGAACTAATCTATCTTATTTTCAGGTTCCCGACAACGATGGATGAGCACCACTGCCGCCCCAGGATACCAGCTTCGCCGCAGACCAGGATGGACACCGATGGATCAACGACGACGCACGATGTAAGTATAAGGTAGGTATATCGAAATAATTGTTGATAAATATTTATTATAAATGAAACAATTTATTCATTTAATTCTTCACAGGTGTTGTTCACAATAATCTTTCGTCACGAACGGCCGCCCGTAATCCTCTCTTTAGTATCGTGAGAATTGACAGCTCGCGATGCCCGAAAATTTTCTAAGTATCGACGGTTCGAAAACGAAGATTAATTAATGATGTTAATTGGTAGCTCGGTACCTCTCACTTCGTGTAATGAGTGAGCACTTAACGCGTTTCGCGGGCGTTACCGGTTGTTACGGATGTCGGCGGCTCTTCGAGAATGTTCGCGTGTCGAGAATATTCTAAGTCCCGATGGACTTTCGAGAATATTCTAAGTTCCGAAATCTCTACTCGCGCTCGCAGCGTGTTGCCGCTTCGACGATCCCCGATAGACTGCCAGGAGCTGTGTCGCTCTCTCGGGCTCCCCACTTTAGCGCGATACCCCCACTCCGCGCTTTCTCCTTCGAGAACGTTCGCGTACGGCGTAGGTGGTCACAGGCGATCCCCTGGTGCCAACGTTCTGGAAGGTTCCGGTGGATGTTTCCACCGCCAGTACATTCTCGAAGGGTGCCGCTCTTGATGCCGCTGCACCAGGTTTCGACGTTTTTCCGTTTTGATCCTACGTTGACGCCGACCTATGCGCAACCCTTCGGGGAAGCCCCTGAACCCGATTCCGGATGAATTCCTCGGAGATGATGTCCGGGTGACATCGAGGGTGTCGGCCGTTGACGCCGACCTCATCGCCGTGGCTCTCTCGACCTAGTACATCGTTCCCGGTACCGCGTTCCCGTGGAAGATGTCCCTATCGCTATTTCGCTCGCCGGTGCCCGGAGCACGGCGCCGACCCGGGATTCGCTTATACTACGTCCCGCGCATCTCGAAAATTCCATTTGTACTCGGAGAACACGTCCCCGTCGCTATTTCCCTAATGCGTCGACGGACTTTGACGCCGACCCGCGCGTTGCTTCTACCACGTTCTATGTTCCCGATTTTTGTCGAAACTTCTCGACGAACACGTCTCCGTCGCTACTTCTCTACTGTGTCGTCGGACTTTGACGCAGATTCGCGTATCGCTTCTACCACGTTCTATCTTCTCGATTTCTATCGAAACTTCCCGAAGAATACGTCTACGTTGCTATTTCCCTACTGCGTCATCGGACTTTGGCGCAGATTCGCGTATCGCTTCTACCACGTTCTATGTTCTCGATTCCCGTCGAAACTTCTCGAAGAATATGTCTCCGTCGCTATTTCCCTACTGCGTGGTCGGACTTCGACGCCGACTCGCGTATTACTTCTAGCGCGTTCTAACTTTTCGGTTTCTATCGAAACTTCTCGAAGAATGCGTCTCCGTCGCTATCTCCTTACTGCGTTGGCGGACTTTGACGCCGACCTGCGGAATACTTCTACCACGTTCTCCTTACCCGATCTCTATCGAAACTTCTCGACGAAGACGCTTCCTTCGCTAACTCCTTAGCGCGTTATCGGATCTTGACGCCGACCTGCGGAAAACTTCTACTACGTTCCGCGACTTCGCTTTACGTCGAAAGTTCTCGGAGAATCCGTCTCCTTCGCTATCTTCTTAACGCGTTATCGGATTTCGACGCGGATTCGTTTATACGGTATACCGGGTGCCTGCAATTGCATCCGCGTGATCGCGACGAAGATTACGTGTGGCTCAAGCCTTTTTTACCGCGCCTCCCTACGACCGATTCGCGCGTTTAATCGCAAATAAAATTAATCAACCTTGAGCCTTTATTTAAACCAACAAAACAAAATATTGAATCGGCCTTTATAATATAATGCGCTTACTACGCTATCCTTATTCTACTGCCTTTATGGCCAAACACTTAACCTATGATTACAAATAAACTTATGATTAATCGCGCCGGACGGGAAATCGCCTTCGTCCTTCCGTCCTCGGAGCGCCTCCTCCCTGCGAGGACTCAGCCTCTTTTCGAGCCCTCCGACTCCGTGGGCGTCGCGGGACTCTGGAACGACTCATCGTCGCTCGGTATCTCCTTCTCTCCGCGCTCCGCTGGCTCGTTCACCGCTCCGGACGTTGCCGCTGTCCCGGCCATCTGTGGAACGGGGGGACTCGGGGTTGCCGCCGGGATTAATGGCATGTCGCGCGCCGCCTCCCTTGCCGGCAATGCCGCGGCTGCTTCCGCGGCTCGCCTCTCAACGCGTCTCGTGTCGCGCTTACAATCGGCCAACATCTTCATGGCTTCGGCCGATAGTTTGTCCAGCAGGACTCGCGGGGACTTGAAGCCAGCCGGCTTCACAAATTTAGCGCGCGGTCGCAAGGTTAGGTTAGGTTAGGTTAGGTTAGGTTAGGTTGTAACCGGACACGGTCAGTTAGAGGTCAGGGATGCGCAATATATCTGCCTTTTCACGGTCGCCACTCGGTTTGACCTTCTACCGAGAAGGATAAGGTAAGTATCTAACGAATTATTCGAACTAATCTATCTTATTTTCAGGTTCCCGACAACGATGGATGAGCACCACTGCCGCCCCAGGATACCAGCTTCGCCGCAGACCAGGATGGACACCGATGGATCAACGACGACGCACGATGTAAGTATAAGGTAGGTATATCGAAATAATTGTTGATAAATATTTATTATAAATGAAACAATTTATTCATTTAATTCTTCACAGGTGTTGTTCACAATAATCTTTCGTCACGAACGGCCGCCCGTAATCCTCTCTTTAGTATCGTGAGAATTGACAGCTCGCGATGCCCGAAAATTTTCTAAGTATCGACGGTTCGAAAACGAAGATTAATTAATGATGTTAATTGGTAGCTCGGTACCTCTCACTTCGTGTAATGAGTGAGCACTTAACGCGTTTCGCGGGCGTTACCGGTTGTTACGGATGTCGGCGGCTCTTCGAGAATGTTCGCGTGTCGAGAATATTCTAAGTCCCGATGGACTTTCGAGAATATTCTAAGTTCCGAAATCTCTACTCGCGCTCGCAGCGTGTTGCCGCTTCGACGATCCCCGATAGACTGCCAGGAGCTGTGTCGCTCTCTCGGGCTCCCCACTTTAGCGCGATACCCCCACTCCGCGCTTTCTCCTTCGAGAACGTTCGCGTACGGCGTAGGTGGTCACAGGCGATCCCCTGGTGCCAACGTTCTGGAAGGTTCCGGTGGATGTTTCCACCGCCAGTACATTCTCGAAGGGTGCCGCTCTTGATGCCGCTGCACCAGGTTTCGACGTTTTTCCGTTTTGATCCTACGTTGACGCCGACCTATGCGCAACCCTTCGGGGAAGCCCCTGAACAAGATTCCGGATGAATTCCTCGGAGATGATGTCCGGGTGACATCGAGGGTGTCGGCCGTTGACGCCGACCTCATCGCCGTGGCTCTCTCGACCTAGTACATCGTTCCCGGTACCGCGTTCCCGTGGAAGATGTCCCTATCGCTATTTCGCTCGCCGGTGCTCGTGGCATGACGCCGACCCGAGATTCGGTTATACTAAGTCCCGCGCATCTCGAAAATTCCATTTGTTCTCGGAGAACACTTCCCCGTCGCTACTTCGCTACTGCGTCGACGGACTTTGACGCCGACCCGCGCGTTGCTTCTACCACGTTCTATGTTTCCGATTTCTGTCAAAACTTCTCGACGAACACGTCTCCGTTGCTACTTCTCTACTGTGTCGGCGGACTTTGACGCAGATTCGCGTATCGCTTCTACCACGTTCTATCTTCTCGATTTCTGTCAAAACTTCTCGGCGAATACGTCTACGCTGCTATTTCCCTACTGCGTCATCGGACTTTGGCGCCGATTCGCGTATTGCTTCTAGCGCGTTCTATGTTCTCGATTCCCGTCGAAACTTCTCGAAGAATACGTCTCAGTCGCTATTTCCCTACTGCGTGGTCGGACTTTGACGCCGACTCGCGTATTGCTTCTAGCGCGTTCTAACTTTTCGATTTCTATCGAAACTTCTCGAAGAATGCGTCTCCGTCGCTATCTCCTTACTGCGTTGGCGGACTTTGACGCCGACCTGCGGAATACTTCTACCACGTTCTCCTTACCCGGTCTCTATCGAAACTTCTCGACGAAGACGCTTCCTTCGCTAACTCCTCAACGCGTTATCGGATCTTGACGCCGACCTGCGGAAAACTTCTACTACGTTCCGCGACTTCGCTTTACGTCGAAAGTTCTCGGAGAATACGTCTCCTTCGCTATCTTCTTAACGCGTTATCGGATTTCGACGCGGATTCGTTTATACGGTATACCGGGTGCCTGCAATTGCATCCGCGTGATCGCGACGAAGATTACGTGTGGCTCAAGCCTTTTTTATCGCGCCTCCCTACGACCGATTCGCGCGTTTAATCGCAAATAAAATTAATCACCCTTGAGCCTTTATTTTAACCAACAAAGCAAAATATTGAATCGGCCTTTATAATATAATGCGCTTACTACGCTATCCTTATTCTATTGCCTTTATGGCCAAACACTTAAACTAAGAATTACAAAAGAACTTAGCCTATTGCGCCGGACGGGAAATTGTCTGTCTGTCTCCGTCCTCGGAACGCTTTATTCGATCGGGAAAAGGGATTTCAAATCTCCTCTCCCGAAGTTGAGCCCTGATCCGGGCTCTCGAACTCCCTCTGATGTTCGGGCTCAGGATCCGGTGTCTCCACCCGCGCCGGAGAATCACTGCGGGCCTCCTCAGCCGGCCGATTGGCCACCGCGTCCAGCATCCCGCGCTGAGCCTCGTCCGCCTGACGCCTGTCTGGAACCTGCATCGGGGACACAGGAATAGTGGGGCGCGACCTTTTAGCAAGCGGTCGCATACTCCCCGTCAGTTCCGCGTACTGGGTCTCGTCCCACGCGGGGCTTATTTCCTTGCCGTTGCGTGCCGCGCGCTTGGAATATTGTGTCGCGCTTCTGTCCCCTCTTCCTCGTTCCTCCATCTCCCTGCGGTTGGCTTCTCCGCTGGTTGACGGTGTCGCGTCGGGCTGTCCCTTATGTGCCCGTGATGCTGGCCTTGGGATTATGCTTGCTTGCAATTTTCCCGCTGGATCTCCTTCGTCGCTGTGTATCGCGGGTTGTCCTGTTGGATGTTCGACTCTGGGGTATACCTCGCCGCCTCTGAAGTCCAAAGTGACTCGGAACGGTGGGTGAATTCCATCTTGTCGACGCTGCCATTTGACGGCCGTCACGATGTTCACGTTGGCTATTGTGTTTGCCCCCTCGTCGCATTCGGGTACTTCCAGGTTGAGGATAGTCCTCACCTCGCGTCCCTGTCCTTGCTGACATTCCGCCAGATCCCGGATCGCGTTCATGAGATCCTCGTGTGCCTGTTGCTCCTGCCGCTCTGAATAGTACTGTTCCGGCGGAATCGCTCGCACGTATGCCTCCACGCCGCGCAATATGTCTTCTGTGAGCCTCCGCTGGTCCAGATATCGTCGGTGTCCTTCCACCCGGTGCATCATCGCTCGCAGTTGCTCCCGAAGTTGCTCGGCCGTGAGATCCTCAATGGGGATTCCGTCATACGGAAGTTCTCTCTCGCCGCGTTCCCGGTCGCCCATGTTTAACCGACGGTTCGTTATCCTCGGGCACTCACGTATGTCATCCGGAAGGTTCGGGATGTTTACCGCGTTCTCGATATCGCGCGCACTCACACGAACGCACCGCCCATATCGCTCTGTCTCTTCGCACTGACCGCGTTGTCGCGCGGACGGCGTATTTCCCCGCGGTATTGGCTCCGTTGGTTCGCGAACGTTCGCGAACTTGCTCGCGCACTTTGCCGGGGTCACCTCGTGCCACCCCGTCACTCGCGCCGCGCGTTTGGGCCGGGCGCGCCCTCCGTCACGATGGCCCGGGCCTTCACTCGCGCTCGCTCGTTTTTTCCGAGTTCTGTGCCGCGCGAACTGTACGACACTCCACCGTCTCTTCCTCACTTTCCGGGTTCGGATTATCGGTCGTCGTCTCTCGCTATGATAGGCTCTATGAGTCCTTCGCGCTTGTCCTTTGGTACCTCCGTATACTGCTGCCTCCATACGGCTCGCCTCTCCATGCGCGTCTGTCCCCGTTCGGTTCTTCGCTGTGTCGCCTCGGTCAGTCTTCTCCCCTCTACTTTCGGTCTTGCGCAGGGCGTGTAGTCCGGCCGTATTGGCTCCCTTCCACTCCCCGCCATTCGAGGCTCCGCCTCCTTCGCTCCGCTCACGCTCCCCGTCATTCCGGATCGTCCTAGACTCTTCCATGTTGACGAATATCGCTCTCCTCGCCGTTCTCTCGGGTTTTCTGACGTGCCGGTCGAACATCGCTCTGATCAGGTCCATCGCAATGCCGGTCATTCCCAGTATTTCCATCGAGTCAGCTGGTTTTCCCCGTAGTTCTCTTCGTCCGCGATTGACCCTCTCGGCCTCTGCTATCATTCGCCCATGCCATTCTATTACCTTTCGCATGATTTCGCTGAGTCTATCGTCCCACGCGGTTCCGTTTATTCCACGAAACTGCACGCTCATCCACGGGTCACATGTAAGCGTCAATCGGTGGCGTTTGTGAAAGTCGATTCCCAATACGACTTCAAATTCCATCTCCTCTACCACATAGTACTGATGGGCTAAGACTTTCTGTCGGTATCGGCAAGACAGTCGCACCTTGTCGCGTATCGGTACTCCCGCTCCAGAGAATGCCCCCTTCAACCGAAATGGTGTGATCGTTAGCTCCTCCATCCGTTCACCGCTTCTCTTCAGTTTTTCGCAGACGTCTCGTTTGATTACGGTTATCTGCGATCCAGTGTCCACCAGGGCTGGAACGATGTCTTTCCGGAACTCCAACTCTATCATTGGGGACTCCGCACGATCCACTCCCTCTTCCTTCGCCTTCACGAGTTCTCGTCCGACCTCCTCGATCATTTCTTTGGTCTGGCGCTCGTATGTCGCCTGACTCTTTTCGTGTTGCCGTGCCATTCCTCGGGTAATTACGTAGCACTCTCTCTCGCTCTCCTCCGATATTTCGCTCGCTTCTTCTTCTTTTATCTCTTCCGGTTCCTTGGCCGTGATGGCCGCCAGCTTTCTCCCACGGTCATCCGCTTTCGCCGCCCGGTTGTCGGGTCGAGCTCCCTGCTTGAGCACCTCTCTCGTTGGATAGTTATCCTTGTCCCTCGTATATCTCGTTACTCTCGGCTTCGCCTGACTGTCATCACTATCGGGCTCCTCCACGATGTCGACTCCTCCGCGTCTTTTCGTATCCGGACCGTCCGTCTTCCGCCAGCTGGTTGACCTGGTTGGCGGCGCGTTTCTCGTCGCGTCGCGCCTGGCGAAACTATTTGAGCGTCCTACATCCTTCGTTTCGTTGCTGCGGGTCGTCTGTCTGTTCCGGATGTCCTCGTAGCGACTCGTCGGCCTGTCCGCCTGTCTCCGCGCTTCTGTTCTGAGGCGTCGGGTCTCTCTCTCGTTTTCGAGGGTGTCCAGCATCTCTATCATCTCGTTGACCGTTCTCGTTACCGATGGTCGTAACTCTCGCGTCACCTCGCGGTCGAAGTGTTCGCGTAGCGTGTTCACGATTTCCTCGTCAGACATCGGCGGTGTTAGTGTCTTTGCCTGACGTGCCACGTTCAATGCGTACTCTGTCATAGACATTTCGCCTGGTTGGTATTTGCCGAAATACACGAGCTGTCGGAACCGCATCTGCGCTTGACAGCCCCAAAAGTACTTCCTGAACTTCTCCTTTATCTCGTGTATGTCCTCGGCGAACTGCAACTCGTGCCATTGCGCTGCCGCTCCTTTCATACACCGGCCGAAGTAGAACATCTGTTCCTCCTCGGATACTCCCTCGTATCTCGCCAACTTGTCAAACTTTTCCAGGAATCGGATCGGATTCTGCTTGTCGGTTTTTCCCTTGTATGACAATTCGTCAAAAGGGTTCTTAATCCAGCCACCCCGTGGCAACCTGGCTTGGAGTGGAACCATCTCTAGCCTCGCCTCCTCCCGCTGATTGTTGTCGCCATACGCACGTGTGCCTATTGTTTCTGCGGTAAATCCTGCCGCTAGACCACGTTCCGTATTTTGTGTGACGACGGAATCACGCCTCTGTGGCTGAGTTCGTTGCATCTCCTCCAGTTGTGCGGTTAATTGCTGGATTTGTTGCATGAGCTTTCGCTCATTTTCCGTTGCGGTCTCCATGCCCTTTTCCGCGCTAAGATTGACTGCTTCTTCTTGCACGCTTTCCGTGCTCACTTGCAGCAGACGTTGTAGCTGCTCCTCTTCGGTCTCCCGTTGCTCGTCTTGATTCTCGCTGACGTTTCCGTCAGTCGGTGGGCCTCTGGATCTCAGGTTGGTCCTCGGTGGCGTTCTCCCCACCGTAGCCATGCGAGTGCCTCTCGCACAGTTCGTCCTTCCTCTTCCGCTTCTCAACTTCGGCCCTATGTTGCCGAACTTTGTCGCACTCGTCGGGATTCGATGTCGTCCACGTCCGCCCGTACGGATGGATAACGCGTTTGTTATAGACCGCGCTCGCTCTAGCGGGTTGCGGTCTCGCGCACCTCGTCGCACGTTGTTTCGGCGCACCGGAACGGTTTCTCAGTTCCCACGATGTTGTACGACCGTTGTGTGCTGGGGTTCACAGCTTCCCGTTGTGCTGAGGATCACAGCTTCCTGTTGTGTGCTGAGGATCACAGCTTCCTGTTGTGTGCTGAGGGTCACAGCTTCCTGTTGTGTGCTGGGGTTCACAGCTTCCCGGTGTGCTGAGGGTCACAGCTTCCTGTTTTGTGCTGAGGATCACAGCTTCCTGGTTTGAGGGACGCAGCCTCGTCGTACGCTGAGGATCACAGCTTCCTACGGGGATTCGATGTCGCCCGTGTACGTCCGTACGGATGGATAACGCGTTTGTATAGACCGCGCTCGCTCTAGCGGGTTGCGGTCTCGCGCACCTCGTCGCACGTTGTTTCGACGCACCGAGTCGGTCTCTCTGTTCGCCCGTTGTTTATTGTTCACTCGCGATGCACTGTCATTTCGTCTTACGCGGACCGGTCGTGCACTGCATGCCCGTACGGTGGATAACGCGTTGTTACAGGCCGCGCTCGCTCTAGCGGGTTGCGGCCTCGCGCACCTCGTCGCACGTTGTTACGGCGCGGTAGCACTGTCGTATCGCGCTGCGGTTAGACGTTGGCGTTACGCGGTGACGTGACGTGACGTATCTCGACGCGCACTGTCACTTTCTGCTTCTTGCACCTCGGTGCCACTTTAATTCGCGTAGTGTTTCACTATACGCGACGATGAGCTCCCATCACTGTCGATGATCCATGCTCGTAGAAGTTGCTCACTTCCTTCCGACCGTTACGTGTCCTGTCACGGTCGCCATTTGTTTCGACATTTTCATGTCTGGAGAGAAGTTTTAACCCCGCTTTCGCATTGAGGTACCCTCACCTGGCTATTCCGCTCCGCTTGATGTGGATAGCCGCAGATTCTTCTCACGTTGCATTGGTCGAAAGAAGTGAAGTGCGCCCTGGTGCCTTATCTACTGTAACCGGACACGGTCAGTTAGAGGTCAGGGATGCGCAATATATCTGCCTTTTCACGGTCGCCACTCGGTTTGACCTTCTACCGAGAAGGATAAGGTAAGTATCTAACGAATTATTCGAACTAATCTATCTTATTTTCAGGTTCCCGACAACGATGGATGAGCACCACTGCCGCCCCAGGATACCAGCTTCGCCGCAGACCAGGATGGACACCGATGGATCAACGACGACGCACGATGTAAGTATAAGGTAGGTATATCGAAATAATTGTTGATAAATATTTATTATAAATGAAACAATTTATTCATTTAATTCTTCACAGGTGTTGTTCACAATAATCTTTCGTCACGAACGGCCGCCCGTAATCCTCTCTTTAGTATCGTGAGAATTGACAGCTCGCGATGCCCGAAAATTTTCTAAGTATCGACGGTTCGAAAACGAAGATTAATTAATGATGTTAATTGGTAGCTCGGTACCTCTCACTTCGTGTAATGAGTGAGCACTTAACGCGTTTCGCGGGCGTTACCGGTTGTTACGGATGTCGGCGGCTCTTCGAGAATGTTCGCGTGTCGAGAATATTCTAAGTCCCGATGGACTTTCGAGAATATTCTAAGTTCCGAAATCTCTACTCGCGCTCGCAGCGTGTTGCCGCTTCGACGATCCCCGATAGACTGCCAGGAGCTGTGTCGCTCTCTCGGGCTCCCCACTTTAGCGCGATACCCCCACTCCGCGCTTTCTCCTTCGAGAACGTTCGCGTACGGCGTAGGTGGTCACAGGCGATCCCCTGGTGCCAACGTTCTGGAAGGTTCCGGTGGATGTTTCCACCGCCAGTACATTCTCGAAGGGTGCCGCTCTTGATGCCGCTGCACCAGGTTTCGACGTTTTTCCGTTTTGATCCTACGTTGACGCCGACCTATGCGCAACCCTTCGGGGAAGCCCCTGAACAAGATTCCGGATGAATTCCTCGGAGATGATGTCCGGGTGACATCGAGGGTGTCGGCCGTTGACGCCGACCTCATCGCCGTGGCTCTCTCGACCTAGTACAATCGTTCCCGGTACCGCGTTCCCGTGGAAGATGTCCCTATCGCTATTTCGCTCGCCGGTGCCCGGAGCACGGCGCCGACCCGGGATTCGCTTATACTACGTCCCGCGCATCTCGAAAATTCCATTTGTACTCGGAGAACACGTCCCCGTCGCTATTTCCCTAATGCGTCGACGGACTTTGACGCCGACCCGCGCGTTGCTTCTACCACGTTCTATGTTCCCGAATTTTGTCAAAACTTCTCGACGAACACGTCTCCGTCGCTACTTCTCTACTGCGTCGTCGGACTTTGACGCAGATTCGCGTATCGCTTCTACCACGTTCTATCTTCTCGATTTCTATCGAAACTTCCCGAAGAATACGTCTCCGTCGCTATTTCCCTATTGCGTGCGTCGGACTTTGACGCCGATTCGCGTATCGCTTCTACCCACGTTCTATGTTCTCGATTCCCGTCGAAACTTCTCGAAGAATATGTCTCCGTCGCTATTTCCCTACTGCGTGGTCGGACTTCGACGCCGACTCGCGTATTACTTCTAGCGCGTTCTAACTTTTCGGTTTCTATCGAAACTTCTCGAAGAATGCGTCTCCGTCGCTATCTCCTTACTGCGTTGGCGGACTTTGACGCCGACCTGCGGAATACTTCTACCACGTTCTCCTTACCCGATCTCTATCGAAACTTCTCGACGAAGACGCTCCTTCGCCAACTCCTTACGCGTTATCGGATCTTGACGCCGACCTGCGGAAACTTCTACTACGTTCCGCGACTTCGCTTACGTCGAAAGTTCCCGGAGAATACGTCTCCTTCGCTATCTTCTCAACGCGTTATCGGATTTGACGCGGATTCGTTTATACGGTATACCGGGTGCCTGCAATTGCATCCGCGTGATCGCGACGAAGATTACGTGTGGCTCAAGCCTTTTTTATCGCGCCTCCCTACGACCGATTCGCGCGTTTAATCGCAAATAAAATTAATCACCCTTGAGCCTTTATTTTAACCAACAAAGCAAATATTGAATCGGCCTTTATAATATAATGCGCTTACTACGCTATCCTTATTCTATTGCCTTTATGGCCAAACACTTAAACTAAGAATTACAAAAGAACTTAGCCTATTGCGCCGGACGGGAAATTGTCTGTCTGTCTCCGTCCTCGGAACGCTTTATTCGATCGGGAAAAGGGATTTCAAATCTCCTCTCCCGAAGTTGAGCCCTGATCCGGGCTCTCGAACTCCCTCTGATGTTCGGGCTCAGGCTCCGGTGTCTCCACCCGCGCCGGAGAATCACTGCGGGCCTCCTCAGCCGGCCGATTGGCCACCGCGTCCAGCATCCCGCAG
>JASTWL010001176.1:0-49505 GCA_035220575.1 Temnothorax rugatulus
TTTTCAAAAAATCGAAAAATTTGTTGTCTTAATTGATACTTAGGGTCTTAAAAATAAGTTGTAATTAGGCTTATACGTAAAAAAAATTTTTTAAGTGGTTTTAGAGCCGATAGCCGATATTCTAAAGCAAGTCGTAGCGCCATGGTTCGGAGCAGTGCGCAACGATTTAAGGCTTCTGAGCTCGTAAGGTTCATAATATGAATTAGGGCCTAAGGAATTTTGTGTCCGACGGCCCATACCATTAAATAATAATCTTTAGTAACTGTACATGGTGCTAGTCCAAAAACATCCTCAAGTGGCAAAAACGTGGTTGACATTGCATCAAATATTGCAACTTCTATATTTAATGATGGATTGTCAAGTATAATGGAAACTATGCAAGTGCTACAACTGACTGTGGGCCCAGTGGGCCATAATTGCTTCAATTTCTGCACCGAGGCAGACGCACACCCCATCAAGGCTGCCGAGCGCTCACTCACGGATGCCACTAAAGACGATCGTAGGATCTCCAGATCTTCAAGGAAAGAGGAACAAGAAGAAAATATTAATCTGGGAGGACAGCTGTATGGCGCAGGCGTCGCAGAGTAAAGATAAATTAAAAATTTCTACAGTTAAAAACGAAATAATTGTTAGTCAAACTTTAAATGCGTTTTTCTCGAAATCACGTTTTTCAATTTCTAGCGAAGTAAACATGATTTTTACGATTGGTTGAAAACTTTTTGTTATAAATAATTTTTCACAGAATTTTTTAGGTAAAAATGAAACTTTTTTTTCATATATTCACCATTTCTACAAAAATCAATATTTTAACATTTAACAATTTATAATATTCTATTAAAAGACAGTAATTCAATAATAAAAATAAGTAAAAATGCAATTAAAAAATAGAAAATATTTGAATTCCCTCTTTATGTATAGGGTAACTCGGGGGAATATGCCAGTGCGGGGAATATGCCACTCGTTATGTTTAACAAAGCAACGGCTAAAAACGCTTTTGTAAATATCATGAAATTGTTCATAGTTCTATATCTGATGTTTTGCACAAGTTTTGTTTATTTCCTGGCAGTATTATGGTTTTTATTTTAATAATATTATTGAAATTCAAAGAAAGTAATAAAAACACATTTTTACACGTTTTAAAACACATGTTTTAAACAATAATGCCTCGAATGTATACGAGGAAGGCCAAAAAAGAAAAAAAATGTAGTTGAAAAAAGTGTAGCTGACAGTTATAAAATTTAAAGTTATAAAATTTACAAGTTTTAAGACTTCAAGGTTTATAAGATTTTAAAATTTGTAAGGTTTAAGGTTTTGAAGTTTTTAAGATTTATTTTTCATTTTAACTTTAATTGTTGCAATCCAATATTACAATAATTTTATTTATATAATTTAATATTACAATTTAATTTTGAAATTTTATTTCTTACGTTAAAAACTATTTGTACTGACTTATTTTAAAGACTATTTGTACTGTTTTTATGAATAAAGTAACTTTTGAAGTCAAATTACTACATATTTGTACGTAGTATATTATTTTATACTATGTGGCATATTACCCATATGGTTGGGTAATATGCCATATTGCAACACTTTGTATTTCTTTCTTTTTAATAGTAAACAATCAAAATATTTTATTAAAATCATGTACAAATGACAGATAAAAGAAGAAGAAGGAGACCAATATGCAAAGATACTTCAAAGAGAAAGAAAAATAGAAAAAAAATCAAATTTTTGTTAAGTGTGGCATATTCCCCCGAGTTACCCTAGATCAAAATTTCAGGATTGCTGTCTAAAAATTTATCAAATTTTTTGATAGTCATCGGTAGAGTCTATCTTGTTTAAAAAAAAATTATTTTCGAAAAAAAATGAAGAGAAAGTCTCTTAAAAAATCGAAGTTATTGAAATCCCATCTTCACCAATGGCTTAAAAATTTCGAAATTAAGTAGGATTTGTGAGATCTTTTTAAAAAAAAATAAAAACGGTTGCATTGAGAAAAAAAAAATTTTTACTTAAATCCTAAAAAAAAACAGTTATATTGTCCATTAAAAATTTTTTCGATATTTTCTTTGAAAAGTACAATGAAAAATGAAAAAAAAGTACCTCATTTTTTACAATATCTTTTTTCTTCTTAAAGTTACGCACATTTGAAATTTTAAATCTGCATTTTTTTTTTAAATCCATAACTTAAGTATGGGTAGAGATAAAACGGAAAAAATCATGGAAACTACTTTCAATTAGTATAAAAACACAAAAAAATTTCCGCAAAATCAAAAATGGTCGAGGATAATCCTCGGTGATTTGGCATGGAATATATATACATGTGTACTTCTCTAACAAATTTAATGCAGATTATGAAAAGATTTTGTTTTTTAACTTAGGTGAAAGTTTACTGCACTTCTGCTGCCTCGGAAGACCTCCAGAAATAAACAGTTCCACTTGCAGAGCTCCAGCACCGCCATTTTGATACAAAAAAATTAAACAAAAATTGTTTTATATAGCTTAAGACATGTAGAAAATACAGGCCTTAAAACCAACTTTTATTTATTTTATTATTTAGCTACAAAACACATTCCCAAAGCTACCCTATGTTTTCAGGTGTTCACTGTGGTGTAAACCCCTTAAGACGATCTTAAATATAAGATCTGAATGGGTAAGTTAATTTTTTTTAAACTAAGTTATTAAGTTAAAGTTAATGACTTATAAAATTAATTTAGTTACGTTAAAAATTGTATTAAAAAATTAACTCAGTTAAAAGTTAAGATTAAATTAATTTAAGTTAAATGAAAAGTTAATTTTTAAAAGCATTATTTATATTAGGGGAGACCGGGGCGAAATCGTCACTATTTTTTCGGTGCCGATTTTTAACAACACAAATAATTTTAGTAAAATGTGGTATACCGTTGTAAAGACTGAACCCTTGGCTACAAAATTTATACGGACATTTTTGGTCTACGTCGCTTGTTCAACTGGTATAGAGTGAAAACGACAAAGGTGCAAAAATTGAAATGTCAAAATTGCCAAGGCGGAGTCGTCTCCATCACTCCATTCTCGGACTGAATTTTAAATGAAAATTCATAATTATGATCATGAAAAATGATAGAATACATTTTATTAATTATTTTTTTAATAGAAAAATGGAAACATTAATTAAAAACACGGTGGCGGAAAATAATTACGAGAAAAGCGCACACACTTATGTGCCCTACGCTCGCACGTTTCTCGTCAGCTCTATTCTGTCATCTCTGAGCACACGCAGCACATATTATTCAAGTCCTCGCCAGAATCCGACCACTGCTGCTTCTTTGACTTTGATTTTCCCCGGAAGCCTTCATGATATGGCTTGGTGACGACTTCGCCCCGGACACAAGTTTCAAGTTTGGTCGCTTATAAAATATTAGAAATCAATAAAAATAAAAAAAACTTAAATTGGTAAAGTTTTTTTATTTTGTTATTTTTGTAAAGTTTATATAAAATAACAAAAAAGTTATAAAAATGTATTGTTATCTTTTACAATTATGAAAGTTGTGCAGAATTACTATACTTATACGTGTAGATAGACCGGCTCCTGCCGTAAGAGACAGTGTATTCTTCTAACTAAGCAATTAGAAAAAAAAGACAGATTTTCTAAGAAAACTATGTTTGCACCGTAGAAATTGTCATGCTGCCTCTTACGGCAGGGACCGGTGCATCTATATAAGTCTATAAGAATTACATGTTAAAAATAATTGTTCAATGTCCAAGATTTTACAGAAAAAAAATGGCGTTCAAAAATATAAAAATTTTTAAGTTAGAAAAAAGTTCAAAAGTTCAAGTTTATATGTTTTAAAAATAACTAGTTTAAGTTAAAAATAAATACATTTTAAATTAACTAAGTTAAGTTAAAAGTTATTAACTTTTTAACTTTTTTTAACTTTTAACTATTTAACGCAATATGACAGCGTCGAGGGGTATACATATATACTTGCATCTTTTTGACGAAGATTAGTGTTGTAATATATTGGGGTGTACAGAGTAAGCCACACAAGCTAATTGACGAACTACAATAGTATATTTTATTCCTTTCGTACAAAAACGGTTAATTCGCCAGAATGGAAAAATACGTAATGGAACGAGCATTCTCTCATTGCGCGCGGCGCGCGTGGTAAAGAAGAAAACGGAAACGGTAATAGCGAGAGACATCTCGAGAAGACGCGCATGACAAACGGGCGCGTCTTTCAAAAACTAACTAAAGTTCTTCTTTCCTTCCGCCGTCCGGGAACTCCGAACTCAACGATTCGAACGCCCGAGGCCTGCGCCGACCGTCATCGTATCACGATACCGCCTCGCATGAATCCGCGCTCCCGCGCCGACCGTCGACGTATCACCGTGCCGTATTCTGCGACACTGGCGAAAATGAGAACTTTCATGAACATTTGTTTGACGTTTATGTGAGTGTTTGCGGGAGTTCGTTGAGAGTTTAGAAACGGTCAGTACAGATTTCGTAGAACGGAAATTACAACGCTGCAGCGTTTGAAAGACGTTTGTATATATAGCGTTTTTGAGAGTTTGCACAGCGTTTACATGACATATGACGTTTGCTGAGAGTTCTTTAAAACATTTATAGATCCTCTGTTAAGCGTTTAATAGACGTTTGCTTTCATCGTTGGAAACTGCGTGCAGCCTCTATTGAGCGTTTAACGGGCGTTTACTCTTGTCGTAGAAGAAACGGCGTAAAGAGCATTAAATGTTAAAATGATAGAGCGTTAAACAAAGATAAATTACTCTCATCAAATTATATATATTCAATAAAGAAAATATATCCTTATTACTCAAAAATAATCTTTATCGATGATAATAAGGTTTCGAAACCGAATCTGCTTTTCACCTTGCAAGGGGTCTATACTTATATACATAACTGGATGTATTTTAAATGCAAGAAAAATGTGCCACCTAACGGCGTTGTTGGAAGAGCATTTGCTGAATGAGAAAAAACGCTCGTGTTACAGCGTCGGGAAAAGCGTTTCCTTAGGCGTTCCAAGCCGTTTGCGTACACGCCCTACAATTCGCCGTATTGAAAAAGTGTTTGCTGAACGAAAGAAAAACGCTTGTCATTACGACGTTGGAAAAAGCATTTGCTGACCGTTTGAAGAATCTGACAGCAAACTCTCTGAAAGTGAATCTACGTTTACTAAATATGCTCAGAAATGCGTTCTTCTCGGCATTGCAGGAACTTATCATGAACGTATATATAGCGTTTGATAAGCGTTTTAAAAGCGTTCAATAACCTAACGGCGTTGTGTAAGCGTTTTTACAAGTTTGAAAGCGAATAAACTCTCAAAAAAAAAACCTCATCGAACGATTGTCAACGCTTTATAAATCTTCTTATTTTCGCAGGGAAGCCCGCGAGCCCGCCAATCATCGCTCGCGTATCCCGCGCCACTACGCGTATACACGTCAGGCTATACGCCGCATTGACATAGCGTTCCGTCTTGAAATCCGTGTTTTGATATCTTTGTACATTATTCCCTCTCGAAGACCGCGTATCAAATATATCTATCTGTATAACATTCCGTCTCGAAATCCGCGTATTATATCTGTAAATATTATAATGTATCATGCCGTATTCCGAGCATTCTAATAAACCGTTATTGTTAACTCTTCTAAAACCTACTCCGAACCCTGACCAGCCGCGAAGCTAGATCCGCGCTTCGGAAGCTAGGTTGTTTTATGGCACTCAGATAAAACCAAACTATGTTCCTAAGTGCGGATCTAGCTCGCGGCTGGTCAAGGTTCGGAATAAGCGCGGAAAACGCACAGACTCGGTTTTAGAAAAAGTTTAACAACAATGGTTTATTAATAATACGAGAATTACGGTTGTGATACATTAGATATAATACGCGGATTTCGAGACGGAATTGATATACAAATATGGATAATACGCGGATGTCGAGACGAGATTGATATACAAATATAGATAATACGCGGATGTCGAGACGGAAACGATTTACAGAGATCTGAGATAATACGCGGATTTCGAAACGGAACGCTATGTACAATGCGGCCTATAGCCGGACGTGTGAACGCGTAGTGGCGCGGGATGCGTGAGCGATGATGGCGGGCTTGCGGGGTCGCAGGATATGGCGCGGTGATACGTCGACGGTCGGCGCGGGAGCGCGGATTCGTGCGAGGAGATGTCGTGATACGGCGACGGTCGGCGCGGGCCTCGGGCGTTCGAATCGTCGTGTTCGGAACGCCCAAACAGGGACCTGATCGAAAGGATCAGATGCAAGACACGGGAAAAATGAAGTACTACTACTACCGGTTCAATAAAACCGATTTAATCACCGAACTCCACCGCTCGGCCTCGACACAGAAGACACCGACGACCTCCGTCGCTGATTAAGTAGATTTATCGATGCCAATCTCGAGATGTTCCAAACAGCCGCGTTAACCGCTGACCCTCACCATACCCACCGTGATACCGACGTCACCCGTGACCATAATTCCGGTCGACCGCCCGATTAACACCGCTCCCCCTACCACTTAGATCATGAGCCAAATGCGGAAATGGGGGTTACATTTCGAGGGGAAGAATCCTTGGGCATTCCTCGAACGCATCGACGAACTTCACGCGCGTACGAATTCTCCGATGACTACTGGCTCCGCGGGTTACCCGAGCTCCTGAGAGGAGACGTGCTCCTCTGGTGCAGTAACAACCGCGACGACTGGTTAAACTAGGCACGATTTTATCGCGGATTTTAAAGAAACCTTTCTGCCCCGCCAGTACGACTACAAATCGTTAACAAAATTCATAACCACACGCAAAAGGACGGGGAACCCTACGTGAAGTACGCGATGCACATATTTGTGCTAATGCGACGAGCGGGCAGATACTCCACTGAGGAACAGGTCGAACAACTGTATGAAAAACCTGCATTCCGATTACCAAAAATCGCATCTGGCGAGGGCGACGTTCAATAGCCCCCGCGACTTCCAGCAGCGGGCCAGCGAGTACGAAAGACTGCAGCAGAATAGGAAAAAAACACGCCTCCACGAAAACTAACACCGCCGAGGCACCGATCATCGCCGCCAACCGACGCAATGCTGCTGGAGGTGCAAGCAGCGGCGACATACGTGTTTCGATTGCCGTCGCCCCGCCCAGAAATTCTGCTCTCAGTGCGGCAAAGATGGAGTCCTCACTAAAGACTTGCCACCCGCCGCCGGAAATGATGCCGGGACCGCGGAAACCCCTGGCCGCCTCCCGGTCCTTGCCGTAAATTTTTCCCCACGGCCGTACCTGGACATCCAGATTAAAGAGAAGCCGCTCTCCGCGCTATTAAACACCGGGGTTCGAAATTTCGTTTATCAACGAGAATACCGTGCGATTAGCACAAAAACCTGGAGTTCGCGATTATACCAGACGAAGAGGAGATCACCCTCCCTGGCCGGCGTCCGTATACCGACCTAGATCACGCAATGAACCATTTGCATAACTGTGCAATCATGTCCAACCTAGCAAGGTGCACTACTCCTCGGAGTAGACTTCTGGGCGAAACTCGGACTCGCGGTACCGGCACCCTCCAGCCCGATCACCCCAAAGACAACCCTCGGACTGCCGTTACCGAAGGATTGCCACCGCGTACCCCGTCCGAGGAAAAAACAGTTACGGGGAGTTCCTAGAACAAGAATTACCCACTCTTTGAACATCGCCGAGCCCACCGACCGAACAGCCGCACAGTGGTCCCAAATCCTAAAAACTTGGCCAAAAGCCAAATTTTCAAATATTTAATAAAGTATTCAAATATGAAATTATGCAACGTCTCGTCCGGATGGATAATGTGTAGTGCGCTCCTCTGCGCTGCTCTCAACAGGCGATTTTAAAGTTAGTAAAAGCGCGCGCGTCTTCTGCTCTCGACCGCGCACGCGCGGTCCGCGCCCTCGTAGAATTCTCATTGTTTTCCTGTTGCGTGATACTCAACAGTGCGACAATTTACAGCAACGAATTTTCGGCATTTTGAGTAAGTTAGGATCCAGAGGATGGGAAAATCCAATCACAGGTCGAAGAAGAGGAAGAGATCCTCGACAAGGAGTCATCTGGCAGGTATTGAGGACAAGCTCGAGAGCCTCGTCAGCGCGCTGACAGATAGAGAGGTTAGGAGGACCGCAGGTCCGTTTTTATCCCCGAGTTCATCTGTGGTTCACCGAAACCGAGCGGTGGACCTCGAACGGGATGTTTTCGCTTCAGAGGATGTATTCAGTCAGGAGATTTTCGTCTTAGACGAAAATGCTGTGGCAACGCCCGCTAGTCGGGAAGGGCCAGGGAGATCCGCACGATCCAGGTGTGTTCGAAATTCCCAGATCCGTAAACCCGGACAGCGGAATCGGCACAACCTTTTCCGATTCTCGGAATAACCTTTCGGCTTTTGCAGCCTTGATTACCGAGCACGTAAGTAAGGAGATACCCCCTACGACTCTCTCGCCTGTGACGACCATCCAGGAAGGAGAAGCTGCACCCGTTGTCGCGGGAGTGGACGAAATATCGGCGGATTCTCTCTCGAAGGAACTCTTCGGTTCGGAACTTAGAACCAGCGGCAGTCCTTCCGTGGAACGACTTAGTCGTTCAAAAATGGCGCGACTTTACACGCAAGGGCCTCTCCACGGAACAGCGGGAGGCGCTTATAAAGAAATACTCGCCTCCAGAGGAATTTGCCTTCCTGAAAGCGCCTAGGCTAAATCCAGAATGCAAGTCTGTACTGAAGAACAACTCTATAGCCAAGAGAGACGAACACAGCTGCACTAACCAGGATCAGCTGGGCGCAGCATTGTTTGCCTTAGGAGAAGCTTTCTCAAATCTTTTGAGACCAGAGACTCAACAATCTCTCAGCCCCGAAGCTCGTTCGTCAATCGCCAAAATCGGAGAGGGGGCAAAGATTCTGACGGATCTTTTTTATCGATTGTCCCTATCTAGACGGGCTCAAATTCGGCCCGTTTTCAATCTTTTGGCTAAAAATACAGCAGATGCCATTCCAGCAGACGATCTTCTTTTTGGCGCGGCTTTCGGAGAAGAGATCAAGAAGGCTACAGCGATGGAGAAATCATCCAAGGATATCGCCAGCGTATCCTCATCCATCGCGAGGAAGGTACAACAGCCAATAAAGACCCCAACGCAGGGGCCCTCCTCTTTAAAAGCGGGAAACTATCGAGCCCCTGTTCAGAGAAGGAGATCACGAGCGACGGAGAGAACAGGGGCGATGTACAGAAGTCGCAAGACAACGAGGCGCGCCAGATCCCACTCGAGATCGAGGAGACAATAGACCAGGTATTTTTTGCGGGCAGCTTAGCTCATTTTCAGTCTGAATGGAGGAAAAATTACCTCAGATAGGGTAATATTACAAGCCATTTCAGGCTATAAGATTCCTTTCAAAGCTCAACCGCCCCACCAAGAAGTCGAGCCCAGGATTCGCTTGTCAAGATCGGAAGAGCAGATTTGTCATCAAGAAATAGTTAGATTACAAGAAAAAGGAGCAATCGAGCCAGTGGTCGACTGCGAGGGCCAGTTCATTTCTCCTTTCTTTGTTATTAAGAAATCCTCAGGAGGTTGGAGGTTCATATTGAACCTGAAACGATTTAATGAGTTTATAGTTGCTCCTCATTTTAAGTTAGAAGACTGGAAGACGGTTATCCGTTTACTTTCCCCAGGAGACTTCATGGCTTCGATTGATCTTCAAGATGCTTATCTGCTTGTCCCTATTCATCAGGACGATAGAAAGTTTTTACGTTTCCGCTTCCAAGGTCGACTTTTTTAATTTTGTGCCTTGCCGTTTGGCCTCGCATCAGCGCCATATATTTTCACAAAGATTTTGAAACCGGTTTTATCTACTCTGAGGGAGAAGGGTTTCCTTTCAGTGGCTTACCTGGATGACTTCCTCCTCATCGCACCCTCTTTTCAGAGATGCGTGGAGAATATTACAGCGACAATTAACCTCTTACCTTCGTTAGGATTTCGGATTAACGCCCAAAAGTGTGTACTTACGCCATCTACGTCCCGTCGCTTTTTGGGCTTCATTTTTAATACGGAGCTATTCTCAGTTTCGATTCCTGCGGAGAGAAGACATAATCTCTTGCAATCAACCCTTTCAGTTTTAAACAAGAAATCTTGTAAGATTCGATGGTTTGCGAGTTATATATTGCGAGTTCTTTGGTTTCGGTTTGTCCAGCAGTGCAATACGGAATTATGCATACTAAAATCATGGAGAGAGAAAAGTTCTTAGCGCTTTCAATTGCGGAAGACAATTTCGAAGCGGAAATGGTGCTCCCAGCCTCAATTCAAGATGATCTGTTTTGGTGGAGGAATTTTTTTTTCGGACTTTTCTCAACACAATGTTATTAGGCCGTTTTGCTCTCGAAATCTTTACAGACGCCTCCCTGACAGGATGGGAAGCGGTTTGCGGAGATTCTCGCACTCATGGCTTCTGGTCCACAGACGACAAACAACATCACATTAACTATTTGGAGTTACTTGCAATTTTCTATGCATTAAGATGCTTTGCTTCACATGTAAAAAGTTGTGACATCCTACTAAGAGTGGATAATTGTACAGCACTTTCCTATGTCAATCGGATGGGTTCAATCAAATACCTTCATTTATCCAATCTCTCCCGAGAAATTTGGAATTGGTGCGCAGAGCGAGATTTATTTATCTAAGCTTCGTACATTTCTTTCGCTCAAAATTTCGAAGCAGACGCCGAATCACGAGTCGTCTCAGAGGAAACGGAATGGTCTTTAGAACAAAGCTACTTTGACAGGATCGAGTCCTTCTTTGGTCCTTTCGATCTCGATTTATTTGCGTCATCAATTAATGCGAAATGCTCTCGCTTTGTCGCCTGGCTTCCAGACCCAAAAGCTCAGGCAGTCGATGCGTTTTCTCTGGATTGGGGGGATTTTTATTTTTACGCATTCCCTCCATTCATTCTTATTTTAAGAGTATTGCGGAAGATTATAACGGATAGAGCGGATGGGGTTGTGGTCGTCCCTTGGTGGCCGGCTCAGCCATGGTTCCCCCTGCTCAATCGTCTTATTATTAATCAACCGATTCGCTTCGAACCGAATATTAATATGTTATCTTCCCCTTTTAGAGAGATCCACCCGGCATGGACCGGAATTTCCCTGGTTGCCGCCAGATTATCCGGCGGGCGTTTTTAATTAAAGGAACACCAGCATCGGCGATAGACGCAACTCTCGCATCCGTTTCAGAAGCGACAATCAAGCAGTACTTTAAGCCCATCAGGTTGTGGTGGCATTTCTGCAGACAAAATCAACTCAGCTGTTTTCGCCCAACAATTAGAGCAGTGTTACAGTTTTTAGCAGCTTCATTATCGGATATCGGTTCCTATTCAACGTTGAATACCTATCGGTCGGCTATCTCACTTCTCACCGCCGAAGAAGTGGGTTCGAACTCCTTAGTGAAGAGATTTTGTAAGGGGGTGGCTGTCTTAAAACCACAGCGCCCAAGATATGAATTTATCTGGACCCGGCTGTGGTGGTGTCACATTTGTCCACCCTTTATCCTCACGAAGATCTCTCACTGGAAACCATCTCCAGAAAATTGACGACTCTGCTAGCGCTTACGACTGCGCAAAGGATGCAGACGATCGCTGCCATTCAAGTCTTAAATATTGTTTTCGCAGATTCAGTGGTCATCAGAATCCCGGCGAGGCTTAAAACCTCGGGATTGGGTAAGCCTCAGCCCTTGCTGGTTTTTAAACCCTTCGTGGACAAGCCGGAGTTATGCATATTCTCACTATTGTGATTTTATTTAAACTTGACACGTAATCTCAGACATAAGGATTGTGATTCGCTCTTCATCTCAAGCCGCCCTCCATACAAAGCAGCCTCTGCTCAAACCCTAGAGCACTGGGTTAAAGCGGAGCTGAACGTGGCGGGTATAGACACTGGGATATTTTCGGCTCATTCCACACGACATGCGTCGACGTCTTCCGCAGCTTACAAAGGTATTAGTGTAGAGGAGATTAGGCGTACTGCGGCTGGACTAGTTCCTCAGGTGTTTTCGCACGGCTCTACAACCGCCCAATAATCGCAGACCCATCGTTTCAAAAAACTATAATTAACTCAGCATAAGATTAAAAGATGGAGTTTATTCCTTTTGAGTTTTCTATAATTTTATACATTGTAAAAAGATGGAGTTTATTTCTTTTCGAACTTATTCTATTATTATTTCGAGTTTCCTGTAATCTTACACATATTTTATCTTTGGAGTTATAATAAGCTGTAAAATTGTTCGCGAGTTAAATAAAGCCTTGGTTGGCGCCTTTATTTCAAGTCCACAAATCTGAGCTTTAAAGGTCTACACATTATCCATCCGGACGAGACGTTGCATAATTGATAAATTGAACGAACTTACCTGAAGTGAAGTTCGATTCCAATTATGCTGTCTTGTCCGGATGGACGGTCCCACCCACCCTTTCCCTCAGATCAGATTTGTTGCTTTAAAAATGAGAATTCTACGAAGGCGCGGACCGCGCGTGCGCGGCCGAGGGCAGAAGACGCGCGCGCTTTTACTAGCTTTAAAATCGCCTGTTGAGAGCAGCGCAGAGGAGCGCACTACACATTATCCATCCGGACGAGACAGCATAATTGGAATCGAACTTCACTTCAGGTAAGTTCGTTCAATTTATCAATTATATTATCTCTAATGTTTAGTGAACCAACTTATGAAATAATTATTTTATGAATATGCATTGCTACTTTTTCCCTCAAGGTATTCCCTAAATGCCTCCTAATCCGTTCTTTGGTTGCTCAGATGTAATTGTGGTTCACGTTGTATAACTGCAGTGCTCAGAGTTATTATAACGGGAGAGTGATCCGAGGAACCATCATAGCAATTCTCAATCTTGGTGTAGACCTCGCCTATTCCCTTAGTTATATAGAAATCTATAATGTCAGGAGTTCTATTACCGTCTGTTGGCCAATACGTTGATTCTCTGGGTGTAATCTACTGGTTCCCCTGAAAACCAAAGAAGATGTTGAGGAAGCTGCTATCTATATTACCAAAGAGATCCAAATAGCGGCGTAGAAAAGCACACCCAGTAACCCTAGTAGAACATGCCAAGGGCGAAATTATCCTTCTTGAGATAAAAGAAAAAGTATTGGAAAAGCAGAGGCTGCGTGGAGTCTGGCAACTAAGCAGACTCCCAGAGGACAAACTAGCATTAAACAAAGCAGCAACGGAACTCAGGGCCCCGCTGAATAAAATAGATAACGACACCATGACGGATAGAATTCAGTCACTAACTCCAAGTAGTACCGACGAATATTCGCTTTGGAAAACCATTAAAAACATCAAGCACCTATTACAACTAAAGCACCATTGAAACTCGATAATAACAAATAGGCGATAAGGAAAGAGCAGAAGCTTTTGCTCGATTCCTTGAAGGTGTTTTTGTTCCGAACCCTGCCAGCATAGGTAACAACAACGAGGAAAGAGTTGAGGAATATCTGAGCTGTGACCTTCAAATGTGTCTACCGCTCAATCCTATCAGCCTAAACAAAATCAGGGCAACAATTAAAAATATGCCATTCAAAAAGGCACCAGGTTTTGACCTCGTAACTACAGAGGTACTAAAGCAATTACCTAGAAAAGGGGTGGTCTTCTTAGCGTCGATGTTTAATGACATTATTCGTACCGCGTACTTCCCCAAAATATGGAAGGTATCTCAATATTATCCAAACTGGATAATATTGGTAAGAGGCTGATAAGTCAATAGGCTGAGACGCGGTTTATCGGTATTCCACTTTTATGGATCATTGGAATCTGAGATACCTTATCTCGAAGGAGAGGCTACTTTTAAAAAGACTGAACCCACATGTGGCAGAAAATGGAATAATACCATCTCATCAGTTTGGCTTCCGTAAACATCATTCAACAGTTGAACAGCTACATAGAGTGGTCAATCAAGTCAGGCAATGCATAGAGCAGGGAAAGTACTGTTCAGCCGCCTTTCTGGATGTGCAACAGGCTTTTGATAAGGTTTAGCACAGAGGTTTGCTATACAAATTAAGAGCAAGTTCCCACACAATTTCTATCTACTCTTAAAATCGTACCTGGAAGATAGAGTGTTCAGGGTAAAGGAGATGGATGACTACTCGAAACTATGTGATATAAAAGCAGAAGTACCACAAGGCTCAATTCTAGGTCCTATGTTTTATATAATCTTGACATCAGATATACCCTCAACAAAGGGGATAACCATGGCGACGTTTGCAGATGATACGGCAGCAATATCTGTCAACCGTGATCCAATAATAGCATCTAGGAATTTGCAAATGCAACTAACTAAACTCTGGCAATGGCTATTGGACTGGAAAATTAGAGTCAATCCACAGAAATCAAACCATATAACTTTTACTCTAAATCGGGTAAGCTGCCCACCAGTCAAAATAGGCAAGGAAACCTTACCACAGACATCAACAGTTAAATACCTAGCAGAGTTGGGAAGTAACGCGTTACTTGTAACGCCGTTACCGTCATCGTTACTTTTTTTCGGTAACGAGCGTTACTTTCTTCTGTATGTAACGGTAACGGTAACGTCGTTACATTTTCACAGTAACGATAACGAATTCAACCGTTACTTTTATCGTTACTTTAAAGACCGACAACCCTAAGTTTTCATGACTACCAAAGGGGCCCCAGAGGCCCGACAATAACTGAAGAGTGCTGACATTATCAACCGTTTTGACTGTTTTGAAGATAAATTTATCATCAGAAACGTACATACAAATCTTAAAGATTTGTACAATTATGACACTGTTTTATCCTCATAAACCCTAAGATTTAATTGCATGTACATACATACATTAAATATCACGTGAAAGATAAAACAGGACACAGTACTTATCACATGAGTTACCATAAGTAATTTTTCAAGTCACGCTAACTCCCGTAAGATTGTCGGTCTTTAATAGTATCTCGTCGATGCTTTAGTTATCCCTATTTTATTTTAATTATTCCGCGCTGATCAAACAAATTAGCTGAAGTAGAATTCGTATCGACTACAACAGATTACATTTAATTATTAAATTATCATAATATTCCCATGCATGCAGTCTAACATGAAGAAAAGAGAACATCGCAAAAGCGTATGTCAAAGAACTTCCCAGGTAGCACATATTAGTTTCATATACGTTTTTTGAACGTATACATAGTTTCATAACCGTAAAGAATTATTAAGAAACGTTTGAACAAAAATGTTTTTGAAACCATGATTTAAGAAACGTATTTTTTACGTTTCTACTGTTAACAAAAATACTTATTTGTTAAATTTTTTCATTCAAAATTATAATTTGCTTTATCTATATATATAATAGCTTTAATAGCCTTTTTTGAAACATTTAAATTTATAATTGCACAAAATAAATCATTTTATTCATGCACATATATCCACTTATTTTACTTAAACTTTACTTAAATTAATTTTGTCCCCAGTCTTAATCTATTTGTCATCGGACAAATCTGAACTAGCTTAGAAAACTTCCAACAGTTGCAAAATAAACGTTCTGCTGAACGTGGCCATTGAAAGAACATTTATACGTGTGTTCCGTTTTGAAGAACTTCCTGAACTGGTGCACATCAGTAATGCAATTAAGTTAAAGTGAGACAAATATATTTTGTTTCACTTTAATTTATTGCACGAATGTGCACCAGTTCAGGAATTTCTTCGAAAAAGAATAGACGTCATAGATGGTATATGCATAAAGCTTCTAGAATATTCTCACGCATGTCTCAAGGACGTCATAAACACGTTCAAAAGACGTGCAAAGTAGGAATTTTAAATGTCTTTATCTGAAATGTCTATCATTAAAACAAAACGTTTCTATAATAGTTTTTTAAACGTTATTTTATCGGAAAAGAAACGTTCCATCGAACGTTTTTCGAATGGACATTTTTTTTCATGAGAAACGTTTCTAGAAACCGGTTATAAAACGTTTCGGAAAAACGCTTATAAAACATTTCTGAAACGTGTATGTGCTACCTAGATTAATAGAGAGTTTTTGCAATATCGTCTTTCAGATACCGTAACCGTATCTGAATTGTTCAGATACATTCACTATGTATCTGAACAATTGAAATACGGTTACCGCATCTGAAAGATCTGAATTGTTCAAATACATTCACTATATGTATCTGAACAATTGAAATATGGTTACCGTATCTGAAAGACGGTATTGCAAAAATTCCCCATTAATGTGATTAGCGTGACGTACTTCACGTAATTATATGTGCAATTATAAGTGCAAAGTTTATTTTCACATAAGAAATTACTAATTTCAAATTAGTATTAATACATACAGGGTGTCAATTTGAAAAATTTCAGTCGGAATATCTCGGGAACTAGTAAAGATACCAAAACACGGTTTGGAGAGAATATAGGGTAGTAAGGGAGACATACTTTGAGTTAAAAAAATTTGATCTTGGGTGCAGGCGTTATGGTCAAATAAAGGTCAACTTAATTTTTTTAAATGGACACATAATTTTTTAAACATCTACGTTTGTAACCCTTCTCATTATGAGCTCAACACGCTATGATCCAAAATCTTCGAAGGTCAAATGACCAAATGCCTTTCGCAGCTGCAGCTTCTTTACTAAATTGAAACTAAATCGAAATCGAACGGATCTTGTTGTTAGATTGCTATTTCTGTTCGTGTTATGTTCGTGGACATGGGCAATGTCATGATGACTTCGTTTGGCACACGGAATCACCATGTTAACGCTTGTAGTACTCACTGTACTTACCAGTTTAAGTAAACTAGAACAAAATGTCAGTTACACTTACGTCCAACAATTAATATTAAAATTTGAAGAAACAGGATCAATAGCAAAGAAAAACAGAACCGTACAAAGATTAGTGAATGAAGCACTCAACTTGAAGTGTTAGGTCATTTTGCAATGAATTTAACATTGTCAATTCGCAAGCTGCAGCTGCAAAAGGTGTCTCATAACAGGTACAAAGACAATAATACTATGAGCCTGCATTTGGTCATTTGACCTTCGGCGACTTTGGATCATAGCGCGTTGAGTTCGAAATGAGAAGGGCTACAATCGTAGATATTTAAAAAATCATGTACATTCATTTAAAAAAATTAACTTGACCTTTATTTGACCTTGACGCTTCCACCCAAGGTCAAAATTTTTTAAATCAAAGTATGTCTCCCTTGCTCCCATACATTCTCTCCAAACCGTGTTTTGATATCATTACTAATTCCCGAGATATTTCCACTGAGTTTTTAAATTGACACCCTATATATATTTTTTTAAATTACTGAAGTACGTGTAACAAAAGTTGAAAAGTACAAACTTTGAACAATAAATATTTGGTATGTACGGGAGACCGGGGAAAACTCGACACGATTTTTTTCAAAGGCAATTTTCAACAATTAATTAAAATTTTCAAGCAAATTCCATGGTACGCATTTAAAGAGTGTTCCTTCAGATACAAAATTGCTTCAGGAAGTTTTGCTGTACGTTGCTTAGTTTTGCCCCTAGGAAAAGAAAAGTGATGCGAAGACAAATTTTCAAATTGAAAAATGCTGGGGCAAACTCGATACTTTGCCTGATCGATACAATGTAATCTGAAACTTATTTTTTATTGTCTAAAACTAAAAATACATTGTTTATCGTGTATTTAGAAAGTACAAAAATTCGGAATTAAGTAAATAGTAAAACATTCATTGGAAATAATGAAACAAAAATTGTTGAACTTTTAATTATTTTTATCTAAAACTCATGTCTGAAAAACAATTTATGCAAGTAAATTCGCGATCGGACGTGCGCACACATTTGTCATGAGTCATGAGCCACATCCCAGGTAACACATACACGTTTCAAAAATGTTTTATAAGTGTTTTTCTGAAACGTTTTATAACCGATTTCTAGAAACGTTTCTCATGAGTAAAAATATTCGAAAAACGTTCGATGGAACGTTTTTTTTTTTTTCGATACTAGACACTACAAGCGCGCGCGCAGCGCGCGCCATTTAGCTTTTTTTATAACAAAACATTTACACCACAATAAGAAAATAACTGCGTTTTGAATAAAGTAAAACTTTAATTGTCATTCGACTTTGGCGATGACAGCCACATAAATCATATAGTGAAGCAAGCCGAGATGCAAGCTTCACACGAGATAACATCCCAGGTAGCAAGCACTCGTCATTTTGACGTCAAAAGTCCGTCATTTTGACGTCTTTTGACGTCAAAATGACGAGTGCTTGCTACCTGGGATCTGACACGAAGTAACGCGTGCAATACATCGAGATAACCAATCAGCATCGCGGAAAAGAAGCAACAATAAATTCGACTATCGACTTAACACGGCCTTTTTAAGAGTGGAAAATAACGTTCAAGAAACTATTATAGAAACGTTTTTTTTAATAATAAAGAAATTTTAAAATTTCTACTTTTTATGTCTTTTGAATGTGTTTATGACGTCTTTAAGACATGCTTGAGAATGTTCTAGAAGCTTTATGCATCTATTATACCATCTATGGCGTTTATTCTTTTTCGAAGAAATTCCTGAACTGGTACACATTCGTGCAATAACATGATGCATGACAAGCATCGTTTGTTATGCAGTCATATGCAGTTTGGGAGCCGATGATACGGCGTGGTGTCGACTTTGCCCCGAACGTCGTTTTTCAGTTTTGTCACTTCAAAAACATAAAAATTTTGAAAATATGCAAAAACTATTACCGTATTTGCACAGAGCATCAAATTTCCCATCAAAATCACTTACATATAGGTTCGCAAGAGGTCGATAAAAGGGTAGAAATTTTTGAGAGATGAGAAAAATTACTTTTCACTATCAAAAATGCTCATGTCGCGCTAAAAATTACACCATAACTCAGAATGTCACCAAATTTCATTGATAATACTGGCACATAAAGACGCATTTATAGTAAGAAAGGCAAGTTTCTACGATAGATTTTAATTGGCAAAAAGCCTAGTGTCAAGTTTGCCTCGGTATCGAGTTTGCCCCGGTCTCCCCTACTTTATATAAAAGAGAAGTTTTCCTTTTATTTCCTTCTAGTATCTTTTCCGGCGTTACGCAGTTAAGGATCTTGGGATCATTAATTATTAAATAACTTAATTTTAAAGTTAAATATTTTAATTTTAATGTTACATAAGAGTAACGAAAAAGTAACGAATCGTTACTTTTGTAGTAACGGTAACGGTAACGCGTTACTTTTGCTTCCTCATAGAGGAAGCTTTGTTTTCGTAAAAAAAAAAATTTTTTTTTGTTTTTCTGAATGTGTTCAGAATGTTCTAAAACGTCGAAAAATTGCAATTTTAAAAAATGTCTGTATGTATGTATGTGTGTGTGTGTATGTGCCAAATTTACCGAAATTTCTATAACTTCCGCAAATATTGAGATATCGGGCTGTTTTTTTTTTTTTAATCGATAGAGTATCATTCAAGGAAGGTTGGTATTGAATTTGGCGATGATCGGTAAAGGGGTTCTTTTTTAAAAAAATTTTGAATTTTTTGAGAAATGTCCGTTGTTGTTCTAACTTCCACAAATATTGAGATATCAGGCTGTTTTTTTTTTTTTTTAATCGATAGAGTATCATTCAAGGAAGGTTGGTATTGAATTTGGCGATGATCGGTAAAGGGGTTCTTTTTTTAAAAAATTTTCAATTTTTTTAGAAATGTCCGTTGTTGTTCTAACTTCCACAAATATTGAGATATCGGGCTGTTTTAATTTTATTATATTCTTCAGTCTTTTCTACCCCTATTTCATACATAATACCTTAAGATTAGATTGATTATCGGTATATCTAATAATCGGTAAAAAGGTTTTTTCTTTATAAAATTTTGAATTTTGCGAGGGTCGGTGAAAGGATAACTTTAAACCTTAGTTTACTCATTATTTGTCTCTTTCTAAGGGGGACAGTTAGACCATCTTAAGTCTCAATAATTGAGACTTTAAAAAATGATATGTTTTAGGATAATAAAAAAGTGTGCAAGTAGAAACTTGCACATTGCTTCCTCATAGTTTTTAAGTGTGCAAGTAGAAACTTGCACATTGCTTCCTCATAGTTTTTAAGTGTGCAAGTAGAAACCTTCGCTCACAAAGCTTCCTCTATGAGGAAGCCAAAACAAATAAATACTAATAATTATACATCGAATAAAATAAAAGCTTCCTCATAGAGGAGCTTTGTGAGCGAAGGTTTCTACTTGCACACTTAAAAACTATGAGGAAGCAATGTGCAAGTTTCTACTTGCACACTTAAAAACTATGAGGAAGCAATGTGCAAGTTTCTACTTGCACACTTTTTTATTTAAAATTAGTAACGAGTAACGGTAACGAGTTACTTTTTATAAAAAGTAACGGTAACGGTAACGAGTTACTTTTTTGGAGTAACGTTCCCAACTCTGATACCTAGGTATGATTCTTGACCGTCGCCAAACCTGGAAGGAACACATCCGTGCAAAGCGCAATGAGCTGGCTAACAAAACGCGAAAGCTTATGATTTTCAGAAAATTCAAACTTAATCTCGAAAACAAGCTATTAGTATATAAAACTATATTAAAACCAGCCTGGACCTACGGCATTGAACTGTGAGGGACAGCTAGCAACTCAAATGTCGAAATACTACAACGATACCAAAATAGCATACTAAAACTCATAGCACAGGCTCCATGGTTCACAAAAAACGCAGCAGTACATGAGTATTTCCAAATGCCTACAATCAAGCAAGAAATAAGGGCAAGAAGCCTAAAGTACTGTCAAAAACTACCCAATCATCCAAATCACTTGGCAAGGGCCTTATCTGAGGGCGAACGCCCACCCAAAAGGCTAAAAAGATATCACATCTTAGAGTTATCCAAACGATAATAAATTCTATATGAGGCAGGAGATCATGGGATATCCACCTCTCACACTTAGAGCACCCAAGAAATCTGCTTATAGTTGAAATCTGATTGCAGATGTTTACTAGGAACAAAAAAAAATGCATTGCTACTTTGAAATACTTCCTCAAAGTCAGACAATCTTATGCACGCGTTTCATACTATTTATAGCTATGACATTGTGTTGTCTCCCACAATGATAATATTCTATAAATTTTTAATTCCTATGAATGACAACTTAATAAGGTCTTATTCTAACATATATTGTAATAAAAAATGCAATATGCTGTTTTTATTAATATTTATAATATATTAAACAATAAAAATTTTACGAACGGATCTGAATAAAATTGTCAATATAAAAAGTGCGACGCAGAGTGACGCATTCTTTCTTATCTCATAACAAAGATTACAAACTTAGAAAATAATAAAAACAGCTGCTCATAGCTGTTCCTTGCAAAATAAACCACAATGTGGTGGCGCCTAGTGGTAGAATCCAGAGACGCGGTAATGTCTCGCTCCAAGTATACGCGAAGCGACACCGCATATATTACTAGTTTATGAGATTAGTAATGACAATAGATGATAGCTTTGTCTTCTTTTGTTTATTTATTACAGTATGTCAATTGCATATGTACGGTTTGTCAACAGCTCAATAATGCCTTACAGTTAGTTCTTTGTCTTAGTTCAACCCGAATAGAAGCACAATGTATTCGGGAAATATTCGCTGTGTGCAGAGAGACTAGTGCTGATTGGTGAAATATCGCACATTTTGCTGGAATAGCTATCAATGATTGATAAATATTCGAGCTACGTAAACTGTCGTTAGATAATTTGAATCTTAACCCTCAGGGTACAGACTATAAAAAAGTTACGTTCCGTACAGACATGGGTTAGCCTAACCCGGCGACTTTGATTGACTGTATATCGGGCTGTAATTTGTCAATTGAAACAATTTTTTTTTTTGATCGGAAATTTTCTCAAAAATACAATGGCGTTGATAGATTTATTACATTATTTGTTTAAACAAAGATACATTTGAAAATGTAAACAATTCTCAAAAAATTTTCATAAAATTCATTTTTTTTTTAATTGCATAACTTTATGAAAAAAAAAAGATATCGACATTTTATAAGTCGCGTTTGAAAGCTAAAAAGTTGTTTTTTGAAATGGCTGAATTCGTTTTTTGATCCATTCCAAAAAGTATATTTTTTTTGAACTATGAAAATACCCGTTTTTTTGCGATAGCGATATAACGTTACTTGCTTGATTTATCGTAATAACGCAAAAAAAAATATCTTAAAGTAAAAATAGTTCTTTTGGATGTTGTTGATTAGTATAATATAAATAAATAACAAAAATTAATTATTAAATAAAATTTTTATTGTATAAAATTAAAAAAAAGAGAATTACACGGTGTTTCCGCATTCACAGCATATTTTCGCTACATGTTCTTTGCACATAGCCTTGTCACATCTTAAGGTTGGTTTATAATAGCCGTAACCGTTGATTTAAGCCGTAATCTTTAAGAAATTGACCAATCACAGTCTATTATTCTTCTCACATTCGACTGTGATTGGTCAATTTCTTAAAGATTACGGCTTAAATCAACGGTTACGGCTATTATAAACCAACCTTTAAGCACTTGTAAAAAGTTTTACGGTCCAGAGAACTAGGACACAACTCTTCGAGAAATAACATGCATGCACGGATACGTTATGCTGGTATGCTACAGAGCATCATTTTGAGGTTAGAATGCACAAAATTATATTAAAAATAGTAAATTATACATACCAGAATACTCTACTGCAGCAAATACTCGAAAAACACAAATTTTTTTTTTTTTTGAAAAACACGGATTTTGTAATGTTCCGTACGGACTGGGTGTAGACTACCCGAGTTCAATTTTCAAAATCGTATAACTTGAGCACCAAGCGTTAGACTGACGCTGCCCCTTGGCGCTCACATAGTAGCTACCTCAAAGATTCCCCCCCCCCCCCCCGGTACGGACCCCCACCATTCACTTCCTTTGAAATGGCGCTACTTTCAAAATTCGCTCGGGTTACGCTAACCCAGTTCGTACCCTGAGGGTTAATTTTACTGATGAAAAAATTGTTATATTATATACAAATTAGTTTAAATAGATTTTCGCTAATTTGTTTTAAATGTAAGTTAATTTTTCTCAGACTTTTTGCAATGAACCTTAGCATACAAACGGAATTCGGGCTCATCACTCATGACATTGAATCTAATCCGAGTGTAATTAAAAGTTAAAAGGAAAAACCTTAGCAATATCGCATGTAGTTTGCGTTAAAGAATTGCGCAGTGCAAATATAAGTCATTTAATAAGGTGCAATGTGATACCACAAACGTCTGTCAATGCTTTTGGAAATGAAAATTTAATATCTTCTGTGAAATACATATTTACACGAATGCACGCAACACTTTAAGTTTCCCTTTCGTAATTTTTCCATTACGATGTACTAGATTACTGGAAGTATCCTAGTTGTTGTGTGTGACTCATAGTGCTCCACCCAGTGACAGACCCATTGTGCCCCGGGTATGGGGCACCTAGGGTCATTTCTCAAAAAATGTATTTTAATTTTTTTCTCAAAAACTAATATTTGCCAAATACGCTAAATAAATTTTAAAATATACATAGTGTTTCAATTATTTAAAAAAATGAGACAAAAAAATCTTATATTCAAAAGTATTTTTCAGAGTTTGAATTTTTGTGGCTCATGTTTGAATTTTTGTGGTGCCCCAGTCTCCCCTATATATGTCCGTCATATTAAATCCGCCATTTTGTTTTTCGTAACTTTGACTTTTGATTCGTAATCAGCGACCTCGAAAACCTTAGTGTACCAATTTTCATTTAAATTGAAAAACGCCTTCATATTTTGGCCAAGTTTTTGGGATTTAGGACCACTGTGCGCCGGTCCGATAAAACAAAAATATCGGCCTCGTAAACCGTCCATGCAGGCCATTATTGATAACGAAGTTGAAAAAATGGAGCAGGACGGAGTCACAGAACGCTCTCACAGCACATGGAGCATAGTCCAGCGCTTCCCCGCAGTCGTAGTCCGGAAAAAAGACGGCAGCCACAGATTCTGTATAGACTTCCGGAGGATCAACGACGCAACCGAGCCCGGTGCATATTTCCTACCACAGATTACCGCTACCCTCAATAAATTACGCAGCGCTAAATACCTAACGACCCTCGATCTTAAAAGCGGCTACTGGCAGGTCCTTCTCACTTCGACCAGCCGACTAGGCACCGCGTTCACCGTACCCGGGAAAGAGCTCTGTCACTTCAATGTAATGCCGTTCAGCCTGCACTCCGCCCCCGCCACATTCCAGCGGCTTCTAGATACGGTGCTCGGACCCGAATTAGAGCCTTACGTGTTCGTATATCTGGACGACATTATAATTATTAGCAAAACATTCGAAGAACATCTCAGAATTCTACGCGAAGTTTTCCGACGGCTCTGCGCCGCGAACCTAAAACTCAATCCGGACAAATGTCGGTTCTGCGTAGACCGCTTACAATACTTAGGGCACATCGTCGACCGCGAAGGGATCCGCACCGACCTCGAGAAAGTCAAAGCCGTCGTCCGGTGACCTTATACTCATATCACACTATAGCGATTGACGACTGCGTCTGCGTTTGCGTTTGCGTCTGCGTTTGTGCTTGCGATTAGGTATTTGTCTTCACATAGTGATTGCAAGCGACGGACGACTGATCGTGTTTTGTTGTGATGCAGATATGTTCTGCAATACATGTGAATTAAAAAATTGAAAATTGTGGGGAAACAATACATTTTCATACTTGCAAACACAACTATATTAAGTTTACTGATTATATGAAAGATGGATCGGTACAGGAAGAAGAAAATTTGCGCTATTTTGATGTTTCTAATTTTAAAGCGTGAAAAAGAGAGACAAGCATTTCGTAAGAAAAGAATATGGGTTAAATCATGGGTAGCTAGAAGGACAAAAAAAGATTGTTTCCGTAATCTCTTTTTGGAGTTACAACTAGAAGATCCAGAGAAGTATCGCAGGTAGGTATAAAATCTTTTTTTCTGTGACTATGTATAGGTTATAATCAACAGAATGTGATTTGACTATAAATCGTTAATTAATCGCTTTCAATAATACTAAATTTTTTTGTCAGATGTCTTCGTATGACCCAAGATATGTTTGAAGATCTTGTGGAAAAATTGAGCCCATTAATTAAAAGACAGGATACACACCTTCGACAAAGTATCTCACCTGCAGAAAGGCTTGCTGTGACATTACGTCATTTAGTAACAGGTTGTAAAACAAGTCTATTTCAAGCAAGTTACATATTTTACCTAATTTTCTATTATGAAACAATTCTGTTGTCTGTTGTACAGGCGAAAGTCAAGAATCATTATCTTATCATTTTCGTCTTGGGCAAAGCACTATATCAGGAATTATAAAGGATACTTGTCGTGCCCTCATTTCTGTTTTGCAAGAAAAACATCTTAAATTTCCCGACAGTGAATTAGCTTGGAAAGTAATTGCTCATGATTATATGGAAAGATGGAATTTTCCGAATTGCTTGGGTGCCATGGATGGTAAACACTGTCTGATAGATCCTCCACTTCAGTCTGGTTCTTCATATTTTAATTACAAGGAAACATTCAGTATTGTGCTTTTGGGGCTTGTGGATGCTCAACTCAGATTTATATTTGTTGATGTGGGCACAAATGGGCGAGTATCTGACAAAGTAATATGGAATAAATGTACCCTAAAACATCATTTGCAGAAAAATGATATTAATATACCTCCATCAAGCCCTCTACCAGGTACCGAGCAGGATTTTCCTTATGTGATTATAGGAGATGAAGGTTTTGCTCTATCTACAAATGTGCTTATTCCTTATCCTAAAGAACAATGTACAGGCAGAAAGGAGAGGAGAAGTTATAACTACAGGTAACTACAAGTAAAAGTAAAGAAATAGGTGTTTTTTTTATACATCAGTATTAATTAAATTCTACATTCAATAATTGCAGAGTGTCTAGAGCAAGACGATGTTCGGAAAACGCATTTGGCGTTATATATGGTCAGCAGATTTAATATACTCAGATCTCCTATGAGATATGACCCAGATGATGCTCGTGATATTGTACTGGCCATTTGTTGTCTTCATAACATGTTGAGATCTCACAGTGTAGGCCGTATAATGTATACTCCACCAGGATACATTGATATGGAAAATGAAATGACAGGTCAGTTCCAATATGGAGATTGGCGAAGAGAACAAGGACAAAGTTTAATACAGTTGCAACATCAAGGAGGCAACCGCCATGCTTCTGCTGCTTTACAAATGCGAGAGACTTTATGTGAATATTTCAATAACGTTGGAAGAGTACCATGATGAGGCAATTCATTGACAAGTGATATACTTTTGAAGAAATATACTTTTGTAGAACTTTCTATTTTGTGTTTACTACAGTGTAATATATTTGGAAATTAAATATTTATAAATAAATAATATTTGTATTTTTTTTAAACAAAGGATTAATTGTATTTTTCTATTATGAACATAAGAAATATCAGTAGAACATTTAATATGAGTAAAGGCTTTATAATCTTTCTATCAAGTCTAAAAAAATAAAATAAAACAAATAAAATCTGTATGTTCAAACTAAAAATAACATTCTCTCTATATGTTGAAACGCATAGTTGCTTACTAGATTAATGGTAATTAGGTATTTTTAATTGTTTAATTGTATTATTTAATAGTATAATGTTTAAATATTTTTGTATAAATATTTACGTACAAAAATACCTAATTATTATAAATCTAATAAATAATCAAGTATTTGTGTTTTATATACTTATTGCACACAAAACTAAATCTAATTTTTTCTTTGGAAAATCAAAATTTAACGTATGCAATATATAAAGTTATTCAAATAGAAAAATATATATTTTAATGAAAAAAATGTTATATATGTATTAAAACTGAGACAGTAGTTTTAATATCTCATTTTCACACAGTTTACGCTGATCAGGTGTCATTTGACGCAATCTTGCTGCGATAAATGATCCTAATGTAAAAGCAGCGTCAGTAGGTGTAGATGAATTATCAAGTGTAGTTATTGGGGATCCGGTTTGCACAAAACTTTAATAGCACCAACTGCTTCTTCCATTAAAGTGTCAGACTTTCTTTTAGCCTGTCCTCGTTTAATATACATCTGATTCTCAGCATCTTGTATTTTGGTAACTGATGATAAAGGCCTTGTTAATGCTGTTGAGGTAGAAACAGTTGTATTTTGTGAAGTTGTCTGTAGGACAGGAGTAGATATAGGCTACAAAGATTCAAGTGCACGAGATGCTGGCTGTGAATACAAAATATTCCATGAGGAGAGGTTAATATTCTGGAAGTTTATAATATCAACAACTTGCTTCAACTTACTGTGTAGCTTGTGCTTGCAACACTTCGAGATGATATTGATAAATCTGTGGAATTATCGGACAACTCTTCCGTTGGTTGAATCATAAATTTCTGCAACAAATAATTTTATTGTACTAATTTCTCTATAAAATATGTTCAAACGTTGTCAAAGCACTATTTCAATAGTCTTACTTTCATAGAGTTATTATAATAAACATTTAAAACTGTAGATTTCTCAGCAACAACTTCTTCTTGATCCTCTTCCGCTGTACATGGTGGCCACTGTGTCAATGATTCATTTGACGTTTGTTCCTCTATCTGTGACATAGTATCATCATGGCCGGTCTACAATGAGATGTATCGTTAGATCATAGTCGTAAGTCATAAGTCATAACAGCGCATCCAAGCAACCAATGAGAGAACGGGCTGTTTCGGAAATTGTCAGGCAGGCTCCTACTCTGACATTTGTATAGTCCATGGTATAGTCATACCCGCGTCTTATCCCTGTTATAACTCAGTCGTAACCATCGTAAAGTCGGTGTCATAAATATTGGCATTTGGTCAATATTTATGACACCGACTTACGATGGTTACGACCAACCAATGAGAGCAAAGTTAGGCGGCCATGTTAACGACGTAATAGTAGCGCGCGGAATAGTTCGGAATTAATAGAATTTTTTTGAGTGCGTGACATCGGCGTACGGCAAGAAATCAGTGCGGAAATCAACATCGCCAAGGTATTCGCCACGATCTAGTTCGAAATAACCTAGATTATCCCCGAGAAGAGTGTCACCACGTCGATTTTACGTTCCAGATCCAGATCTCCCTTGTCTTCTCCTCGAAGAAGATCACCTCGCTTGCGTTCGCAATTTCGTTGCACGTGACATCGGCGTGCGGCAAGAAATCAGTGCGGAAATCAACATCGCCAAGGTATTCGCCACGATCTAGTTCGAAATAACCTAGATTATCCCCGAGAAGAGTGTCACCACGTCGATTTTACGTTCCAGATCCAGATCTCCCTTGTCTTCTCCTCGAAGAAGATCACCTCGCTTGCGTTCGCCGAAACCATCACCTCGTAGAACACCATCTCAATTAAGATCGCCGCGACTTTCTTAAATTTGACGAAATGGATCCAGATCTCGATGACCTCGAGCTTATCAAACTTGTTGAGAGACAACCATGCCTGTACAATAAGAGTTGTAAGACGTACAAAGCCATGGACAAACCTGTAATATGGGCTCAAATTGGTGGCTTGTTGACCCACCCAAAAACAGGTATTTTTATAGGAAATCATTGGTTATTCAAAATAATGCTTGAGTGCTATTATTAGAGTGCTATGGCTGCGGCCCATTTGACGCTACAAATGCTTTGAAGCATTCCTCTTCTCATTTCTTTTAATAAAGAAAGAAGGAGAAGAAGAACGCTTCAAAGCATTTGTAGCGTCAAGTGGACCGCAGCTTCTTTGCAATCTCCTTGATTGTGGACCGTTTGGATAGGGTTGATAATGTGAGACCTTCCTCTAAACTCTTTCCATATTCTAGGAGAACAAGCCATGAAACGCTGGGAATCCTTGAGGACCCAGTGGAGCCGTGAGCACAAAAGAAAACTTGAATATTTACCATCAGGATCAGGTGCCAGCGCAGATACTCAAGAATTTCGATATTATGGAGAAATGAGTTTCTTAATACCGCATTATGTGCCAAGACCGTGAGTACATTTATTGCACCTCTGAATGCATAGCCTATTTTATTGTACAGTCGCGCTCAATGCCTGGACACCGAAAATTGGATGCGTTTCGGAAACTCACTCTTCGTCTCTTTCTAAGGGGGACAATTAGAAAGAGACGAAGAGGGGTACTTTCCAAAACGTATCCAATTTTCGGTGTCCAGGCATTAATGAGCGCAACTGTACTTGTATGTACTAATTATTTCATTTTCAGTACTAGAAGCAACATGAGCAAAATAGTGGTGGGCCCCAGTAGTGGTGATAGCACCACCTCTAGCACTACTGTCGAGGTATGTGATGACTCACAATCAGCAACAAACTATGATTTTAATTACTCCAGTCAGCTGTGGAACACAAATTTGGTGGATGATTCTAGTAGTAAGTATATTGCTGCCAGCACTTATTTCTGGCTGTTCTCATTATCCACTTGGACGTGTTCTCAAAAGTTTGCACTTTGTTTTCAGGCGATAAGTCGCAGAGTTCACAATCTCTATCTCCAGTAGGCCTACAAGTGTCCCCTGCAACTAGGACCGCAATACAACCAGGGTCTTCACGGGGCAATGTGCTTCCAGCAAATATCAAATTTAAGAGCACCGCAGGTGCAGAGGTAGTTGTGCCTCCCTCTGACGATTTTACCAAAAAGAGGAAGTCAGAAATTGACCTGAAGATGGACAAGAGTCTACAATTTATGGAGAAAGTTACTAAAAGGATGGATAGCGTATTTGAGAGGAGGGAAGAGCAATCTGCCGATCCGGAAGTTGATGCTGCGATTAACTTTATAAGAGCCTCATTGAAGAAGAGAGTGAAGACTGAAAATCAGTACAAGTGCATACGAAGAATAATGGAAGTTATTGATGGATTTTCCGAATAGTCGAATCTTATTTTATTTTTTTATAACAAGGTCGAAGGACGCTTCGAATCTGTGGATAAACTCTCGAAAGATTCCGATAACGAGAGTAAAGATGGCTCCTCGATACAAAAGAAGAAGCACGGGCGTGTTTCGCAGCCCATCAACACCATTGCCTACACGGTGGGTGACAGAGACACGCTTACGTCGGTGGCGGCGCGATTCGATACGACGCCGTCCGAGCTGAGCAAATTGAACAGGCTCGGAAGTACTTTTATTTATTCCGGTCAGCAGTTATGGGTGCCGGCGAAAGGAGAAGGACGCCCGGGAGGCGCATCGGCCACGGATGCGCCCAGCCCTGACCCTTGTCACGATCACGAGTCCCAGGATGACCTACCACCCGAAGAAAAAAACTTCTGGATAATTTGAGACCAGTGTCACCAAAGCCAGATTAATCGACCGATTAGATTAAATCACGTTGGTGAAACCGGGCCTTAGCGATGCAAACTTAGATACAAAAAATGAACAGTTCTATAACAGAAATACTTCATTTACAACAGATTAATCACTTGATAGTGATAAATCTTAACATTTCTAGCTATATTTATTATTATTAAGATTATAAAGTAAATCAGATTTTTGTGCCAAAGATTTCTTTTCTTTAATATGTTATATTTGTGTACGAGTATTGATTTAGCACAAACAATGTGATACTAGTATATAATTATTTTTATTTTACATTCGTGCAACCTGACCGAGAAGAGAACTTTCTATTTTCATTGTCGTTATCTTGAAAGCACTCACACACTCCTCTAAGAGAGCTCTAAATGCCTCTATTTTTCTCGCAGTAGTTCTTTAACTAATCTTCTAATTTTCCCGCATTTTGTATATGTATTTGAGTTTTGATGTAGCACAAACAATGTGATACTAGTATATAACATTATTTTTATATTCTAAGAAATATAATGCTGATGTTTTTAGATGTTTTATCCCGAAAGGCGGAGAGAGAGAGAGAGAAATACATGTTTTGTATGTTATTTATTGTTTTTTATTTTACACCTTTATTTAAATCATAACAGTAAAACGAACTGTTTACAATTGCAAGTGAAATATATTAGTAACTCAATTTCAAATCCGCAAATAATATAACAGATATACAAAGTTATTATACTGCTACATACATTTACATCTGACGCTGAATAAAAGAATATAGTATGTTATTTTTAAATTGATAATATTAATACAGAAATTAAATAAAATTATACACACAAAGAATATGAAAATATTTTTTATATTACTTAACACCAAATATTACTTAATATTAAATATTACTTAACACTACTTGCTTGTATAAATCTATTTTTAGAGTGTACAGAACAGATAACTAATAGCGAATTCGGGCGCTTGCACTGATGCACACTGAGTGCGCACCAAGGCTTGTTTATAATTTATTCTTATATTTGAAGTCGCTTAAATACACATTTAAAAAATTTGTAGCCAATAAAACAATCTGTAATATCCAAATGGATGTATAGACTAAGAAGTATTTAAGATAATCTGTAAATATAACAATTGATTAAGAACAAGCCTTAGTGCGCACTCAGTGTGCACTAGTGCAAGCGCCTGAATTCGCTATTAGTTATCTCTTCTGTACACTCTAAAAATAGATTTATACAAGCAAGTAGTGTTAAGTAATATTTAATATTAAATAATATTTGGTGTTAAGTAATATGAAAAACATTTACATATTCTTTGTGTAGTATATAAACAAATTTAGAGACTATGTTAAGAATAAACACGTGCCGATATATCTCTGGTCTTCATTATCGAAGTGCTGGAGCTTTACTCAATTTAGTATTTAGTCTGATAATACAAAGATAAACAACCAGTATAAAAAAAACGTGTACTTATATTAATATTAATATTTATTTATAAAATACCCTCTATCAATTATTTATACACTGCAACTTCTCTGATCAGATATAATCTGATCTGTACCTTTTCACACTATTGTAAAAGTATAACAAAAAATCAGCATAAAAAATATATTTCGTTATTTATTACAAACATTTGCAGCAACCCACAGCCTTAGTCATTAATTGAAGAGATTGGAGGGTTTGGCGCAATGGTTTAAACGAATTTGTTAAAACAGAACTCGGAGAAAATCTATTTCTAAAATAGGTTTTAAAGTTTAACAAAAAAATAGATTGGACAGATTGGATCAGTCCGTCATCTATGTACAATGTTTGAATTTTTCATATATTCTTTAAATATCCTTCCAATCTCAATTTCCAGCGATTTGCAGCATTTCCTCCACGTCAACTATCTTCTCCCACACTTTCTCTCGCGGCTTGCCGCGCTCTTGTTCAACGCGATCAATCTTCTGCCAGTCTTCGTAGGACACAGTTTGAACCTCTTTCATCGTTGGAATGTCTCTCAGACTGGTCCAGCCCCGCCGGCTCACCCCCGCTCGAGGACGTCAATGTGTATCAGTCTAGCGACTTGGAACGCGTTTGTCATGGTCGCCAGGAGAACACCAGTTGGACCAGTCGCTACCTATACGACGTAGAGGTTTCCTTCGACCTTACCGTTCTCCACGCATCCCTTCGCGGAATTAAATGGTATTGAGCTATCTATTTGGACGGCCTTGTAACCTGCTTCTGAAGACTTCAGTATGAGCTCCGCTTGTCGTTTCCGAGTTCTGTCTAAGGTCGGAACAATCGTCCGTACGTTTTCGAAGTCTTGCTCTCGCCAGACAGTTTTGCAGCCATCCAGCTTGAGAATCTCGCGCAGTTCCGCGGTCGTGAATGCGGCCTGCAAAAGTCCTCTTCTGGACTCGACCATGGAGACTCTTCGCACTTTATTACAACATATAAGGCTTCCAAGGCGTACAACATGATGTCGGTACCCTGAGGTAAAAAGAGAGATTTCAATTGACAAAATTAAAAACTATTTTTAAAATCATATAATCCAAATCTTTCACTCTTTTAATGTTACTTAGCATCGTCTCGTCCATATTACTGATAGAAAACTTCTAATTTAAAATGAAAGTTAGAAATCGGGTATTACCTGTAGCTTATCGACCGGCGTCAAAAGAATCCTCGCGACGTCTATGGCTATGTTGCCTTGACCTATGACAACTGCTTCTTCTACATCCAAATTAATCTTCAGGTTATCTTCCGTTCCATTGTACCAACAAAATTTCGGGCCGATATGACATTGTTTAAATTTTCACCGGGTACATTGAGCAATCGATCAAATTGAGCGCCATAAGCCTGAAATAAAAAAGTAAAGAAATTATTCATAATTAAACAAAGATTTATCGTACGACAATTGGAATAAACAATTAGAAATGATGAATGATTACTTATTAAAAAACATTTATATAGGACCCCTAATAATTGGTACATTTCTTAGTGCATAATCATATTGCCACGGGACCTCGCCGTCTTCAGTAAGAAAATAATCCCTTAGTTCATCTCTTTGTGTAATAGCTGCCTGAGCAGGATTGTTTCCTCCCACCCTTCCAAGTCGTTGCAACATTATGCCTTGGTGTGAAACTTGAGTTCTCCACGCTCCATTTTGCAATGACTCACCATTTGGCCCATCTCCGTCAACAAGTCCTACATTCTGATACATACGTTGTGCAGGCAGTATGTCACTCTCACTCTCCAGAATAAAATTGTGCAGGCAAATGATGGCCATGACAATGGACTCCGCAGTCTCTAACTTATAACTAATGGAACCTTGTAGAATGGCCCATTTTGAAACAAGAATGCCGAAAGCATTCTCAATGACTCTGCGAGCTCTGGAGAGTCTATAATTAAAAATTCTCTGTGGCATTGTAAGACCTGTAGTCAGACCAGGGTACAATTCACCAATATCTCTATTATCTTCTTGCATATTTTCGGTCCTCATTTCATCATCACTATTTATTTGACTATTGTCCATTTCAACTGTCGGTATTTGTGTGGTAGAAGCTTGTTGCTCTCGTCGACGTCTCTTTGGCTTCGAGTAAGGTCGCATTAAATAAACTTTAAGGGGGAAAGCTTCATCGCCTACAAAGACAAATGGGAAGGGATCATCTCTTCCAGGCAGGGGTTCTGGATAAGGTAATTCAACCAATCCTTGTTCCAAGCTGGAACCAAAGTCACTGTGCATCCACACTCCACCATCAGATGTTGAGCCTGCAAAACAAGATTTTTATTAATAAAACAAGAGTACTAATATAATAAAATATCGTTGTTTGTATAGGATTAATATGTACCATAATCACCAATGTCTACCCATTTAAAGACATAATTGGCATCACAGATTGCCATGAGAACAATCGAAAAGAATTTTTTGTAGTTAAAAAATTGAGAGCCTGAATTTTTTGGGGCCTGAATTCGGATGTGTTTTCCATCAAGTGCCCCTATACAATTAGGGAAATTCCACTTGTCATAAAATCCATCAGCTACATTACGCCAATCCTCCCTTGTCATGGGTGGTAGGTATATTGGCTGAAGAGCTCTTATAATTGCGTTACATGTCTCAGGAATAATCTTATAAACTGTTGAGCGGCCAATGCGAAAAGACCATTTCTTTGACCACACACTGTCAGCGTGAGCAAGATGTCTGAAATATAGTAATAAGAAAAATATTAGCATGATAAAGCTCTGCATTGATAAAGGAACTTATATTGTCCTTATTTACCCAAGAGTGACAGCGAGTCTCAGTTCCGGTGGAAACGGACGCCTCATGCTACGTTTCAATAAATATGGATATGTTTTTTCTAACAGCCAATTAAACTGGTCAGGAGTCATTCTTATATATTTGAAGAATTCTTCATGATCAGTGGTCTTTAGTTCTTGGAATAGCTGTGAAAAATTTCCTACTTGATGAAAATGATTATTCAATGGCCGACGCCACCATCTGAAGACAATAACGTGATAAAATGTGATAAGATCGCAATCGAAAAGACGAAAATAATTAGCTTAAATTAGCGAAAATTATAGTAGTCCAGTATACTAACCTCCTTCCTGGATTCCGTCGTGACTTCAATACACCATACACAATCAAACTGAATGTACAGCATATTTGCATCGACATTAAAATTAATAATAAATCGTCTTCCATCATCTTCTCACAATTTTGCACAGTAAACTTTTTTATATTTGAAATTAAGTTTAGTAAAGTCCGTACTTTACTAAACGATGCTTTCGGCGAACGCAAGCGAGGTGATCTTCTTCGAGGAGAAGACAAGGGAGATCTGGATCTGGAACGTAAAATCGACGTGGTGACACTCTTCTCGGGGATAATCTAGGTTATTTCGAACTAGATCGTGGCGAATACCTTGGCGATGTTGATTTCCGCACTGATTTCTTGCCGCACGCCGATGTCACGTGCAACGAAATTGCGAACGCAAGCGAGGTGATCTTCTTCGAGGAGAAGACAAGGGAGATCTGGATCTGGAACGTAAAATCGACGTGGTGACACTCTTCTCGGGGATAATCTAGGTTATTTCGAACTAGATCGTGGCGAATACCTTGGCGATGTTGATTTCCGCACTGATTTCTTGCCGCACGCCGATGTCACGTGCAACGAAATTGCGAACGCAAGCGAGGTGATCTTCTTCGAGGAGAAGACAAGGGAGATCTGGATCTGGAACGTAAAATCGACGTGGTGACACTCTTCTCGGGGATAATCTAGGTTATTTCGAACTAGATCGTGGCGAATACCTTGGCGATGTTGATTTCCGCACTGATTTCTTGCCGTACGCCGATGTCACGCACTCAAAAAAATTCTATTAATTCCGAACTATTCCGCGCGCTACTATTACGTCGTTAACATGGCCGCCTAACTTTGCTCTCATTGGTTGGTCGTAACCATCGTAAGTCGGTGTCATAAATATTGACCAAATGCCAATATTTATGACACCGACTTTACGATGGTTACTATACCATGGACTATACAAATGTCAGCTAGAAGCCTGCCTGACAGTTACCGAAACAGCCCGTTCTCATTGGTTGTCTGACTCAGCGGAATGCGCTCTTATGACTTATGACTTACGACTATGATCTAACGATACATCTCATTGTAGACCGGCCATCAGGTTTTTCTGAGGAAATAGTGAGATTTGAGATGGACCTTACAAAGGAAGAGGACATTTTACTTTAAAGGCATGCAATTTATTTGTACACATAAACTCTTTTAACTTTTGCATTATACACAGATGTGTTAATTTGAAAACTATACAAAATCAATACATAACCTATATTATGTACTATGTTATGTATTAGTTATTGATAGAAATAATTTCTTAATTTGTTTTTTTCTACATTAATATATATAATACAATATTTACCTGAGAACCGACCCAGTGAGAAATCAAAAGTCGAAATGATTTCGAAACGATGTCGAAACGACGTCGAAATGAGCTTAAACGTCGAAATTAGCTCGATATCGTTGGCAAGGGTAAAAAAAGTCAACGTTCGTTTGAATTTCGACATATTTTCGAGTAATCTTAAATAAACTGACATGAATGATAACAGTCACTCCTGTTACTATTTTGTTCAATTTTACTGTTGTAACTCTGTGTACATCCGTTTATATGCAAAATCTCGATTCGAGGTCGAAATGATATCAATATGATACTACAATTCGATGTCGAAATGACTCATCGATTTGACATCGATTTGACGTCGATTTGACGAGTCATTTCTTACTGATGGTCTAAGATCCGGTATTAGAAATTTCTACCCTCATCTGTTATTTAGTAGTAGTAGTAGTAGTAAGCGGGTGGTTCCACTTGGGCCCCCGACGGTACCTAGATCCTACGATCCTTTGTACCTCCCACTCTTTATTTGCTAGGTGTTTTGGGGCCAGCCCTTAGCCTAGTTCAGGTTTATCAGGTCTGTCACCCTAGCACTTTTCCATATCCTGGTATCTTTAGGTACTTTAGTCCCAGGTTTTTACAGTCCTGGTGTCTTTAGGTACTTTAGTCCCAAGCTTTTGGGGGGTCTTAATTAATTGCCTACGATGACACCGTTTCTCCACACGAGCCCCACCTCGTGCGGCGGGGCGCAGTCTGGAATATGCTGGTGGAAAAATTTCCTGTGATCAGGTGGACTCGAACCCGGCACCTCGGGGTTATGAGTCTGGCGCTTTACCACTAGACCACACTGCGCCCCCATCTGTTATTTACGAATGATAAAAAATATATGCTAGATAACATATACATTGATACATCGCAAATAGGTTGCCGAGCTAAATCCTGACCCATCAATGTTAAATAATTAAATTTGTAATTAAATTTATTCGATCAACTTCCTCGATTGGTTATTTATAAAAATTGTGCATTAGTTGAGAGAATATACCCGAAGGAATTGGAAAAATAAAGGTTGCCTACTTTCCCCTCTGCGCAGCTGTGGAGTTGCCAGGTATAAACGGTGAGTAAGCGTTATTAATATACCCTCATCAGTTATTTAATCAAATTATTATATCAAATAAAAGCTTATTTAATTCACAATCCAACCGTATTAGGTTGCTTTATCAAAAAGTTGATTGCATCCATGATTGCCTAGATTTTAGATGTAAAGTTTTCAGCGCGAGCGTTGAGAGTGACAGAGAAGCGTTGCGTAATCGTACGTTGAATTCGATGTCTAGGTGTCCCAGGTTGCCGATGACGAGGTTCACATAGTGCGCTCCGTAGTTTTCGGTGTCTACGTGTATTAATACCTTGAATTCGATGTCCACGTGTCCCAGGTTGTCGATGACGGGATCCAGATAGTGCGCTTCATAGTTTTTGGTGTCCAGGTGTAATCGTACGTTGAATTCGATGTCTAGGTGTCCCAGGTTCCCGATGACGAGGTTCACATAGTGCGCTTCGTAGTTTTCGGTGTCTACGTGTATTAATACCTTGAATTCGATGTCCACGTGTCCCAGGTTGCCGATGACGGGATCCATATAGTGCGCTTCATAGTTCTCGGTGTCCAGGTGTAATCGTACGTTGAATTCGATGTCTAGGTGTCCCAGGTTGCCGATGACGAGGTCCACATAGTGCGCTTCGTAGTTTTCGGTGTCCAGGTGTAATAATACGTTGAATGCGATGTCTAGGTGTCCCAGGTTGCCGATGACGAGGTTCACATAGTGCGCTTCGCAGTTTTTGGTGTCTACGCGTATTAACAACTTTAAATCTGAATGTAGGACACGTAGATATCGAATTAGAGGTATACACGTAGACACCGAAAACTACGGAGCGCACTATGTGGACCTCGTCATCGGCAACGTGGGACACCTAGACATCGAATTCAACGTATTATTACACCTGGACACCAAAAACTATGGAGCGCATTATCTGGAACCCATCATCGGCAACCTGGAACACGTGGACATCGAATTCAAGGTATTAATACACCTGGACACCGAAAACTATGGAGCGCACTATGTGGACCTCGTTATCGGCAACGTGGGACACCTAGACATCGAATTCAACGTATTATTACACCTGGACACCAAAAACGATGGAGCGCACTATCTGGAACCCATCATCGGCAACCTGGAACACGTGGACATCGAATTCAAGGTATTAATACACCTGGACACCGAAAACTATGGAGCGCACTATGTGGACCTCGTTATCGGCAACCTGGGACACCTAGACATCGAATTCAAGCTTGATTCATAAGAATCGACTTAAAAATTCCCTAGCGGCAGAATTAAAATTATGTCATGACATAATAAAAATTCGCTGAATTAAAATTATGTCTAGACATAATAAAAATTGGACGAATAATAGTAACCTTTCGAAAGTAGAGGTTTTAAGCTTGAAATTTAAATTTTATTTATTTTTAACAAAGTTACAGCTGCTCGAATTTTGCCTATTTTTAAAGATAAATTTAGTGTTCCTTCAATTTTTGTGAGAAATTAACTCAAGTGGCTTAACTCAAAATCTAGGCAACCATGGATGCAATCAACTTTTTGATAAAGCAACCTAATACGGTTGGATTGTGAATTAAATAAGCTTTCATTTGATATAATACCCAGGTATCAAGCACTCGTCATTTTGACGTCAATTGACGTCAAAATGACGGACTTTTAACGTCAATTGACGTCAAAATGACGAGTGCCTGCTACCTGGGTAATTTGATTAAATAACTGATGAGGGTATATTAATAACGCTTACTCACCTGTTTATACCTGGCAACTCCACAGCTGCGCAGAGGGGAAAGTAGGCAACCTTTATTTTTCCAATTCCTTCGGGTATATTCTCTCAACTAATGCACAATTTTTATAAATAACCAATCGAGGAAGTTGATCGAATAAATTTAATTACAAATTTAATTATTTAACATTGATGGGTCAGGATTTAGCTCGGCAACCTATTTGCGATGTATCAATGTATATGTTATCTAGCATATATTTTTTATCATTCGTAAATAACAGATGAGGGTAGAAATTTCTAATACCGGATCTCGGACTATGAGTAAAGCGGGGAGCACACACTTCTGCACAACGCATAATGCGTAAGCATAAGAAAATTGATTGGTCCATACACATGTGCATAAGGAAATAGACCAATCAGTTTTCTTATGCTTACGTATTATGCGTTATGCAAAAGTCTGTGTTCCCCGCTTTTGTGCAGAAGTGTGTGCTCCCCGCTTAAGAATTCCCATGTACAGCACAGATGCTTGCAGTCACATTGCAGAAACGTTGCAACATTGCAAAACGGCGAATATTCACATACAATCAACAATAATATTCGCCGTCTTAATTTTCTTGATATGATTAGTTAAATTATTTTGTATATGTACTGAAAAAGACACCGGTAGAAAATTTTTATATAAAAACATATCTAATCAGTGAGAAAGCTAATATCGAAACGATATGTCGAAACGACGTCGAAACGACATCGAAATAAGCTCGAATATTTTTATCTAATAAGGCCCTTGTAAGGATTTGATAAGAATGTTTTAACTTTATAAAAATATACTTTTTTCATAAATATATTTACGAACACAAAATTTCATAATGAGCCGGCACTGGTTTCTGACATTCACCCGACATTAAGAAATATTATATCATATATCCAATTCAAAATTTTATTCTCTAACTCTTTTTAAACTGAATTTGTTTCTTAAGATGATTTTTGAAAAATTATATATTTACGTTGGTTATAACATATGTAGACTATATATAACACTTACATCAAATTAAGAAGTAGTCTACCACGTAAGGCAGTTGGCTCATGATCCAGAGGTCCCGAGTTCGAATCCCACCAAGGTAAGTGTGTTTTTCAAATACAAGAAAATATTTATAATCATAGACTACATCTTAAGAAACAAATTTAGTTATAAAATAGTAATAAAATTTCGAAAAAAATTTTTTTTTTTTTATGCCGGGTGAATATCGAAAAATCAATGTCTTCGAGCTGATTTCGATGTCGAAAATTTCTCGAAATCGAGCTGATTTTGATGTCGAAAATTTCTCGAAATCAGGCCCGTTTAAATCTCGAAACGATGTTGGATTTCGATGTCCATATTTCGATGTCATTTCGATATCATTTCTACTTTTGATTTCTCACTGGGCGAGGTCCTAAAGAACAGGCCACTTCTTCCCAAACCTCTTCTTTCAGATCTACTCTTTTGTAGAGCTCAGATGTACAATCCCATAGGATAGGTCTACACTCTACTAGATTGATCAATGTAAATTCAATATCTTTGGAAAATAAATCAATTTTCTTCGGTGGCATGATTACTAACGTAGATTTCACGTTCGTAGATTTCTAGATTCTCTTCAATTTTTGTTCCAATACATGAACTATGGCTGCGGTCCACTTGATGCTACAAATGCTTTGGAGCGTTCTTCTTCTCCTTCTTTCTTCATTGAAAGAAAAGAGAAGAGGAATGCTTCGAAGCATTTGTAGCATCAAGTGGACCGCAGCCTATATGTACCACTACTGGTCACATGACTACAAGTCGCTTTGTAATTGGTTGTGTTTGCGTTCACCATTATGAAAAATAGACGGACGGCTAAATGGGAATCGCGATTCGCAATCGTCAGCAGCTTCTTTCTCATTGGTCAAGAAAAAATCGTAGACGCAAACGCAAATGCAGACGCAGTCGTCAAATGGAAATTGTGAATCGCAATCGCCAGCAGCTTCTTTCTCATTGGTCAAGAGATATCGTAGACGCAAACGCAAACGCAGACGCAGTCGTCAATCGCTAGTGTGATACGGGCATTAGGAGTCGCCTCCTAGTACCGACGCTTCAAACCCCACATAGCACAAAACTCAACAGAAATGTTTCAGAAATGTTTCAAAGTTTCCAAAAAGTTTCGAAGTAACACTGAAACGTCGCTGGTACGTCTAAAAAACATAACATAGAAACACAATATTTGAAGGTTTAGGCGATGTTTGTGGAAGGTTTTTACGTACAAGTCTCAGCTGAAATATAATATATATATAAATTACATATATATTACGTATATTAATTTTATATATATATATATATATATATATATATATATATATATATATATATATATGTATACGCGATGCGTACGCCATCACACGAGACGCCCGTGTAGAAATTTGTTAAGAATGGCCTTACATAAGGCCCCGATCATTATTTATTAGGGATTCCATAAAAAAAGTTTCCTTATTTTTATCTAATAAGGCCCTTGTAAGGATTTGATAAGGATGTTTTAACTTTATAAATATACTTTTTTCATAAATATATTTACGAACACAAAATTTCATAATGAGCCGGCACTGGTTTCTGACATTCACCCGACATTAAGAAATATTATATCATATATCGAATTCAAAATTTTAATACTCTTTTTAAACTGAATTTGTTTTTTAAGATGATTTTTGGAAAATTATATATTTGCGCTGATTATGACATATGTAGACTATATATAACACTTACATCAAATTAAGAAGTAGTCTACCACACCCAAAAAAAAATATTCTGTCGTTTAGTGGCTCCCGCTTAATGTTAGGGGATTTTCCTCTGAAATATGGTCTCAAGAAGATATTTTAAAAGGTAGAGGAATATCCTCTTACCATGAGACACTAGACTTAAGATTGTGTCTTCTTAATACTAGAGGACACTGATTTCCGATATTCATCCGAAATAAATAAAAAAAATTATTTATTTCGAAATTTTATTACTATTTTATAACTAAATTTGTTTCTTAAGACGCAGTCTATGATTATAAATATTTTCTTGTATTTGAAAAACACACTTACCTTGGTGGGATTCGAACTCGGGACCTCTGGATCGTGAGCCAACTGCCTTACATGGTAGACCACTTCTTAATTTGATGTAAGTGTTATATATAGTCTACATATGTCATAACCAGCGCAAATATATAATTTTCCAAAAATCATCTTAAGAAACAAATTCAGTTTAAAAAGAGTAATAAAATTTTGAATTGGATATATGATATAATATTTCTTAATGTCGGGTGAATGTCAGAAACCAGTGCCGGCTCATTATGAAATTTTGTGTTCGTAAATATATTTATGAAAATAGTATATTTATAAAGTTAAAACGTTAAAACATTCTTATCAAATCCTTACAAGAATAGACAAAAATAAGAAAACCTTTATTATGGCATCCCTAATAAATAATTATCGGGACCTTATCCGGTTAGCCCTAATAAATAAGTATTTATGAAGTTAAAACATCCTTATCAAATCTTTACAAGGGCCTTATTAGATAAAAATAAGGAAAACTTTCTTATGGAATCCCTAATAAATAATGATCGGGACCTTATCAGGTTAAAATAAGGAAATCTTTCTTATGGCATCCCTAATAACTAATGATCGGGGCCTTATGTTATGTAAGGCCATCCCTAACAAATTTCTATACGGGCGTCTCGTATGGTGGCGTACGCATCGCGTAGCTAATAAGACGATCGTCTTTTAACTTTAACGCGCGCGCCGCAAATATCTAGCATATCCTCTTATTTTAAGAGGCTATTCGGATTACTATAGTAGAATTTGCTGTAGAGGAATTTACTCTTGATTATAGCTTACGCATCCATTCTTTTATAAAGTAATACGTATTACTTAAAGAAGGATATTCTTCATGTAAGATTTTTTGCTTAGAGGAACTGCTAAGAGGAATTCCCCACTTATCAGTAGAACATTTTTTTTTGGGTGCATGTAAGGCAGTTGGCTCACGATCCAGAGGTCCCGAGTTCGAATCCCACCAAGGTAAGTGTGTTTTTCAAATACGAGAAAATATTTGTAATCATAGACTGCATCTTAAGAAACAAATTTAGTTATAAAATAGTAGTAAAATTTCGAAATAAATAATTTTTTTTTATTCCGGGTGAATATCGGAAATCAGTATCCTCTAGTATTAACAGGACTGCAATCTTAAGTCTAGTGTCTCATGGTTAGAGGATATTCCTCTAGATTTTAAAATATCTTCTTGAGACCATATTTCAGAGGAAAATCCTCTAAAATCAAGCGGGAGCCACTAAATGACAGAATATTTTTTTTGGGTGTAGGAGATGTCTATGCAACCTTTCATAAAGGTCTTTGTGACAAAATAGCGGACATTTTCACGTATCTAAGACATATATGAGACATTTGTGAGATCTTTTTTGTAACACTTTGCGAAGGTCTCTGAAAGGTATTTGTTGAGTTTTGTGCTGTATGGGACAGAACTTCGCGACCGTCGTCGCGCCGCTCACCACGCTGACCCGCCAACACGCCCGGTGGACGTGGGGGCTCGAAGAAGAACACGCATTCGAGCATTTAAAAACGACCCTGAGGACCGTGCCGGTTCTCGCCTATCCAGATTTCACGCGCCGTTTCGTCTTACAGACCGACCAGGGGCTCCAATCGTCCGTGTTATAAGCTGAAGCAGAATTGTGGGTTATTGTGCGCGCCATCTACCACTTAGGGAGGAACTAAACTTGTATATATATGTCATTAAACCTATATACATAGCTTATTCTTTATATGTATACATACTACATATATTTTTTATGGCATATTATCACTAGTGAACACTAGTGAAAAGATAAACATTTAAATTGCCAAATCTGCTTTGTGTATTGATGGTTTTCGGAGAGATTAAGCAAATCTAAATAGTATGTATATGTGTTATAACTGAAAAAAAGAGAAATTAAAAATATTATAAAACAGACAGCATATTTAGATAATAATATATTTATTATACACTGGGCAACAAAATTATCGCAACAAAAATTTACGTCAAAAATTTGCCCAACTTCAAATAAGCATAACTCCGCGAAAAATTGTCATATCTGAATGATTTTTTTTTCATTTTAAAGGGTGAAGTCTGTACTTTAAGGAACCATTATTAGATTTTGAATTTAGCATCCTCCTCTCCCGTCGTTTTTCCAAAAGTAAGGACGTGTTACGTCTCCAAAAAATTGCATACTTTGACACATTCTATGGAATAGAATGAATTTTTTTCGTAACTATCATGACAACCATCGTAAAATATGGACTTTTCCCTGCAAATTGAAAAAAATTAAATCCGTACGATTTTTTTTGCCGAGTTATGACTTATCAAAGTTACTTATGCATTTTTGTGCATTTAATCACCGCCAACATTAGTATTATCCGATGAACACTATGGGGAGGTTATTGGTCGGATTTTGCCTATCGTGTGTGTGTGTGTGTGTGTGTGTGTGTGTGTGTGTGTGTGTGTGTGTGTGTGTGTGTGTGTGTGTGTGTGTGTGTGTGTGCACGTGTGATAGAGATTTGCGCAAACTAATTTTTATTCAAATGAGGTATTGTTACGATTTTGTCTTTTGTTTTCCGAATGAGTAATACAATACAGTGATTGCAATACTGTGAAGTTACTTATAGAAGTAATGTACTGTAAAGTTATACATTAAGTTCGGTATGCTGTGAGATGTAATCCCACTTTTTTCTCACCGCCTCGTATACCAACTCATTCGAATGTTGGTGAACAATGCTGTGACGTCAAGAGACACAAGGACTTCGTCCGAAGTAATCCTTATACTCGCAATCATTTTTACGAACGACCAACCATCCTTTACATGAGATCGTGGTTTGGGAATCGAGTTGTGCAAGATCTCATGTATAAAGCTCGCGACATTATACAGAGGACTGCCTATTGCTGATACAATGACGCGCATAGGAAACCCCGTTTTATGTATTTTTGGCAAGCCGTAACAACGAGGCAGATTTCCGTTCGTGCAATAAAGACGCTTGAAAATCGAGGGCATACGTGGTACTCTGGAGCGGGTCGGTCTTGACGTGGTATATAAGATACCGAAAAAACTCAATGCTGTCGTCAGGAGAGGCAAGGATAGACTTGCGACAGAGAAAGAAACAAATGTGGTTTATAAAATCGATTGCGAGAATTGCGATGCTTCCTACATTGGGCAGACGAAGAGACATCTTGAGACGAGAGTTAAGGAACATTTCAGTGACATTAAAAAACATGACAGCAACTGTTACAGTTACAAAAACATGACAGTGACATTAAAAAACATAACAGCAAATGTTGTGAGTAAGCATCGGATACAGAATGACCACAATTTCAAGTGGTCAGATCCGATAATCCTGTATAAAGAACGCAATTTGAAAATGAGAGAGATAGCTGAAATGTTCTTTATAAAGAACCACAACAACACTATCAATCTAAAAAAGACACCGAGAACTTAAATGCGGTATATGACAGGGTCATTGTGTCTGTTTAATTGTTTATCTCTCCACCTCTATTTTTCTGGAAACCTTGATCCCTTCTTTGTTAGCTTAGTCTCGGAAGTACTCGCATACAAGTAACATGTCGCAACTGAGTATCTGCCGTGCGCTAATTCTTGTAATTACGAAACACGTAAGTCTTTCTCGATCTTCGCATTCTCTCCTCAATTTGTTGCTACACGTAAAAATTTCCGCAGCTGTCATTTATGGCCATGCAGGAACATGCTCGTGAACGCAGGAAGGTTTAATTTAGTGATGACGAGTCATTTCGATGACATAGGTATTGCTCACAATTTAACGGTTTTTAATTGTATTATTCTATTTATTTTTATACATTGCATTAAATCTCTGTTCTACCTCGTTTTAGACCGCACTTGAAAAGGGCTCGAACCAAGAGCCGAAACGTAGTGCTTAATTTGTACATACTGTACCAGTTAATCGAGTAATAAATTAATAATTGCTGTTCGATCACTGGCGGACAAAGTTAATTTTCTACATTTCTTTTAGAATCAAAAATCATAGTTTGATTGCCTTGGCATTTGTACTACCCTGATCGCAGACTGAAGCCATTATTTCTAAACCTATTTCATGGCATCGTTTTATTATATCTTTATACATGCGCATAATATCCTGCCATGAAGATGTGCCCTTACAAAAAGTATATAGATTTCTATCTAGACTTCTATAATATCAGTCGATGCATTATAATATAAGCCTGCGCTTAATTTCATCTCATCAAATAAAAGTGTTAATGTTTCGTGGGAGCCGTAAGGCGAAGTAAACATTAATATGATTGAACAATGAACCGTTTATTGAAATAATACAGAAGCCAGTTGCACGTGTCGTACGCTCAGACAGACAAAAGCGACTCTGACGATTTATCACGATTCTCAACCGGAAGCGGTTAACCTGCACGAGCGCGACCTACATGCATTAGTGTTGACAGCATTGCCAACTTATTACGCTGGAACCAATGAAAAGCTTTATTGTTTCCAACACTCCCCCTTAAACTTTGCATTGTTCTTCTCTACAGAACACAAATGGCTTAATACTCAACTTTCAACTACATAACGCTTTTTCAAAAAGAAAATAATGGTACACAACTTTTACATAGTGCAAACCTAATATACTCCGTTGCAATGTAACAAAAATATGCTCTGTTGTATACCATAACGCAAATTTATAACTTTATAAGTCAATTATTCAGTTAATCCCAACTGATCACGCAGTCTCTCATACTGAACACGCGGAATCGGTTTCGTTAGGATATCAGCTACTTGTTTTTCACTTGGAATATACTTTATTATTAATTGACCCGTTTCAACACACTCGCGCACGAAATGATAACGCACCGCAATGTGCTTAGAACGCTTATGAAAACTAGGGTTTTTGGCAAGCTTTATTGCACTGGCATGTCTATGAATATCACAGGCTCTTTATGCAGCGGTGCGATCTCACTGAACAATCTGTCTAGCCATACAGCCTCTTTTGCACCCTCACTCGCGGCCACATACTCTGCCTCCATTGTAGAGAGCGCTACACTTTGCTGTCGCCTGCTTGCCCAAGTGATCACTCCGCCGTTGTACTTGAAGAGGATTCCACTAACTGATCTGCGAGTATCTGGATCATTAGCAAAATCTGCATCGCTATATCCCGTCAGTCTGGGAATGTCTCCGACCTGTACTTGATCCCATATGCCGTTGTGCCCTGAAGATATTTTAAGATTCGCTTGACCATCATCCAGTGTCGTTCCAATGGTTTCTCAAGGAACTGAGAGACGAAATTTACCGCGTAAGCGATATCTGGGCGTGTAGCCACTGCCTAGTACATGAGGCAGCCTACTGCCTCTCTGTAAGGAGCCTCTGTCAATTTATCACTCAACTGTTCTATTATTAGTGAGCCTTTTTCAATTGGAGTTGACACCGGCTTTGCTCCATCCATATTGAACCGCTTGATCACTTCTTCAGCATATGCCTTCTGATTGATGAAGATCAAACCATCACCATCTTGTTTGATTTGAACATTCAAAAGCATTCAAGTGGTCCAAACGTTATTTTCAACTCCATTTCTAATTTCCTTAGAAACTCTTTGATCCTGGCCTTTTTTGTTGCAGCAACCAATCCATCGTCTACATAAACTGCCACAATAAGTTTATCTTCTTCGCCGCAATGAGAAAATAGACACGGATCTGCTGTACTCTCTTCTAACTTGAAGTCGAGCATAACTTGTTTAAAGCGCTCCAGCGCCTGGCGACTGCTTCAAGCCATACAGGCCTTTCTGAAGTTTGCACACGCGACCGCTGCCGTCATCAAATCCCCTCTGGCTGCAGCATATATATCTCTTCTTCAATTGTACTGTTGAAAAAGGCAGCTTTCACGTTAAACTGCGCCATCTCCAACTGCTCGTTGGCTGCAATACTCAGGACTGATCTAATTGTGTCGAAACGCGCGACCGGACTGAAGGTTTCGTTGTAATCTAGTCCCTCTCGTTGACTGAAACCACGAACAACCAGGGCGCGCTTTGAATCGATCAATATCACCATTTGCTTTTCGTTTGATACGATAGACCCAACGATTTGAGATAGGCTTGCGATCCGGAGGTTAGATTCACCCAGAGTCCACGTGCAATTCTCTTTCAATAAACTTATCTCCTCTTCCATCGCATTACACCAGAAATGTCTATCAGATGATCTGTTCGCCTCATCTAATTTTTCGGCTCATTTACCTCAGTCAGTAGTATCTCAAACCGCGGAGGTGGCTTCAACGTCTCTCTATCTCGTAAAGTACGTCTTGGTGTCTCGACTGAACTGCTAATACCTTCTCAGACTTAACCTCTTCAGACTTAACCTCTTTTGGAGGTACGACAGATGTCCGCTTCGGGGGTTCCGATTTTTCTTGGGCCTCTTCAGCAACCAACGTCAGCGATTATCGACACTCTCAGCTTCGAATATTACATTCTTACTTTGAACTACTTTCCTTGTTTTAAGCCACACACGAAATCCGTCGATCTCGGTTGAGTAGCCCACAAAGGGGAGATCCCAGTTGCGCACAGAATAAATCGGACACAGCAGGTTGAATTAATCGGACACAGTGACAATCGGACACAGTAGGAAACGGACACACAACGGTTACAATCGGACACAGTGCTAATCGGACACAGTAGGAAACGGACACATTGCCAATCGGACACAGTGATAATCGGACACGGTGAGAAACGGACACAGTAGGAAACGGACACACGGCGGTTACAATCGGACACAGTGTTATTGGACACAATAGGAAACGGACACAGTGATAATCGGACACAGTGACAATCGGACACAGTGATAATTGGACACAGTAGGAAACGGACACAGTGCCAATCGGACACAAGTAGGAAATGGACACACGATGGTTTGCGTATCACTTACAATTAGCGGTAAATCTGAAGAATAGTGGCCTCCTCACCGATTTTCGTTGAACTTAGGCTTAATCGACGCGTTTTTGCATAAAACGAACGAATCTGGCAGAAAAAAAGTGTCGCTCTGCCTCGCGAAGCAAGATATTAAACGTAAAAGATGACAAGAATCAGGTTATGATTCCTGTCATACCGACTGAGCTGTAGCGACTACGCACCATGCCCTGTGGCCATTATGCGCATGCTCAGTGGCCGCACGCGCATGCAAAGTGCGCGAATTTGAAACGTATGTATACATATAATGCATATCAAAATACATTATCCAAAGTGCAATAATAAATTAAATTAAACAGAATAATTTCTCACTTCGTTGTCGAAAAGTCTTATATGAGAAAAATAAACATAAAAAATATGTGAAGAAACAATGCAGATTTAAAGGAAGTGTTAGATTTAATACATGGTTTAGCAGATCTAACTTAAGGGGTAATGCCACTCTAGCG
>JASTWL010001177.1:0-49638 GCA_035220575.1 Temnothorax rugatulus
AGATACAAAGAGGTTATAAACATCAAATAAATTATATTACAGTATCTTGACATCTAAAGAGAGAATATAAAAGAAATTACATTTTACGCGGTATCGTATATATCTTTCTATTCTCAGAAACTTATACTAAATACCATAATTTATACCGATTGTAGAATTTGTTATAATAACCATAATTTTACCATTAATGTTATTTTAACTTGTAACAATATTTTACTTTATTAACTTGTTCATAAATATTTAAATATATAAAATTATGATATAAAAAAAATATAAATTTATATAAATAGAATAAGTAAGATATAAATTTACACATAAAAACATTTTACATAGTTACAAAAAAATATATTTTTATTAATAGGAATGGCACATTATGATTATGATATTTTATCTTCATCCGATGATGAAGATATAATCAATATTTTATATCGAAGACCAAGAATTTTTAAAGAACGAGTCAATTATTTTATAGAATTAGATGACATTGAGTTTAAAATGAGATTTCGTTTAAAAAAAAAAACTGTAATAACAATATTAAATCATATACACGGAGAATTAGTATTTAAGACTGAAAGGTACGTAAGACGGAATATTTTATAAACGCAAGTGATTAATACATATACATACATATATATAAATACTTTTTTTAAAGAAACTTTACTTATATTTTAATTAATGGTTGTAACGGCCTATCTTTATGGATCGAACGCGGACTAGCTCGCCGGATAGATGGCCCAGAGACAATAATCAGATTACAATGCACACTTGGTAGTTTATTTAATGTGTTACATACAGAAAGTGACGGAACGCGGTATTACTCATTTGGTTTAGTACATACAGAAGTGACGGCACGCGGTATTACAATGCGGTAAGAGCGCGGTATTTACAGCGGAAGATAGTGCATGTGCACTCGGCGTGATATTACGGAACGGACGAAACGCGGTATTACAATGCGGTGAGAGCGCGGTATTTACAGCGGAAGATAGTGCATGTGCACTCGGCGCGATATTACAGAACGGACGAAACGCGGTATTACAATACAGTGAGAGCGCGGTATTTACAGCGGAAGATAGTGCATGTGCACTCGGCGCGATATTACGGAACGGCCGAAACGCGGTAGTACAATACGGTAACAACGGACGCGGAATTTACCGCACGGTGACGGAACGCGGTCTCTCAGGATACGCGGTATCGAGGGCTGTGGGGCCCTGGGGCTTATGGCAACGAGAGTACTCGTTACGAGACCGAGCGTGCTCGACCCCGCGTAGCCGTGCCGTCAGGAGTACGTGTGATGGAGGTCGGGGACACCCGAGAGCACTCGGTCGAGGCGCAAAGCTCTGAACCTCGTTGGTGTGTCGCCCTGGGAAAAACGGTCGGTAGGCTTCGTCGGGAACAGCGGACTGCTGGAGCGGAGACGAAGTGTCTTCTTTCGCCGGAGCGCCGGCTTATGTATCCCGGCGCGGCGGGCTCGTTGGGAGGGAGGCCGATCTTCCGGCGAGTCGTGCGGGGGTATGCCTACGCGCGCTCGCCTTCGGCGTGGCTCGGCTCCCTTCGGCGTTTGTCGGCGCCGCGCGAGGAAAGCACCGGTGCCGCGTTTTGGCCGCGCACCCGGTGCCTTTGGTGCGTTTAAAAATGTGGGCGCACCGCGCCCTGTCCTCGCCCGACGGAGGATCGGTCGGGCGGCATCCGGCGGATGGTGGCCGGGGAACGATGCTGACGGAGGGATGTATCGTTACATGGTTTGTTAATCTATATCCTGAACATGCATCCTTAACATATTTATCCTTAACTATTTATCTGTTTAAGTTTATATCTTTTTGTACTTAAAGAAATAATGCGATATCACCAATGTGCTAATTACTTTTAACATTGCGTTTATACGCAACGGGATCTTTTTTAATTACAATGGGAGATTTCGGGGGAGTCAGCACAACAAGTGCACAACGAATTGTACATAGAGTCAGTGAAGCAATTGCTCGTTTGAGACCTCGTTATATACATTTCCCATCAACTGAAGAGGAAATTCGAAGAGAGCAATTAAAATTTTATAATATTGCTCGATTTCCAAAAATTGTAGAATGTATTGATTGTACACATATACGTGTTCAATCTTTTGGTAATACAAAAATTTGATTAATTATGAATGTTTCATATTTATAATTTTTATAATTACACAGGCACACGAAAAAAAAAAAAGGTCTTGTCCACCAGACGAGACAAACATTTCTATACGTTTTTGGGGTCGCTGAATCCGAATCCGGGGTCGGTTTGACTCGGTCAGATCGCATTTTATTCCTAACCTCAAAAAAGTGATGAAAGTTGAAACATTCATTGAAATGCCCAGAAAGGAAAGCGATTATATGTTTTCAGGGTCGCTGAGTCCAAATTCGGGGTTAGTTTGACTTGGCCAGGCCGCATTACATTCCTAACCTCAAAAAAGTGATTTAAAAAACCGAAAACTGTTCCCGATATAAATTTTTTGTATTCAGCGTTGGGTACATAGAACTTGTTAGTCATTTTTTGAGCATAACCATCAGTCTGCAGTATAAAATCCTGCTGCCTTGACAGATACTGTAACGATGACAACTGTCCCGAAAGGGGATGTGTAGAATGATTCGTTCTCAGGTTTGTTGAGGTAACGATGCTAGCGAAGGCGCGCTGCCTTGCAGGTGGGCGTGAAGGTGTGAGAATGAAGCCGTAGTGTGTCCGACGACGAGTTGACATAATCCTCGTCAATGTCGGAAAGCTCTCATACTTAGGCCTTGGGAGGTATGAGAGTTATCACGCCTGGGACGGTGGACTTACCTGCGGTCGGACCAGGATCCCTCATCCCGCGGGTTTTTCTTAACACACATGGCACCTTCAAACAAAAAATTTTTAGTTTCTCCGTCGAAACATATACATGCAACAAGGACACTGATGCTTTTGCTACATATGTAACAAAAAATTTTTAGTTTGAAGGTGCCATGTGTGTTAAGAAAAACCCGCGGGTGAGGGATCCTGGTCCGACCGCAGGTAAGTCCACCGTCCCAGGGGTGATAACTCTCATACCTCCCAAGGCCTAAGTATGAGAGCTTTCCGACGAGGACTATGTCAACTCGTCGTCGGACACACTACGGCTTCATCCTCACACCTTCACGCCCACCTGCAAGGCAGCGCGCCTTCGCTGGCATTGTTACCTCAACAAACCTGAGAACGAATCATTCTACACATCCCCTTTCGGGGCAGTTGTCATCGTTACAGTATCTGTCAAGGCAGCAGGATTTTATGCTGCAGACTGATGGTTATGCTCAAAAAATGACTAACAAGTTCTATGTACCCAACGCTGAATACAAAAATCTATATCGGGAACAGTTTTCGGTTTTTTAAATCACTTTTTTGAGGTTAGGAATGTAATGCGGCCTGGCCGAGTCAAACTAACCCCGAAATTGGACTCAGCGACCCTGAAAACATATAATCGCTTTCCTTTCTGGGCATTTCAATGAATGTTTCAACTTTCATCACTTTTTTGAGATTAGGAATAAAATGCGATCTGACCGAGTCAAACCGACCCCGGATTCGGATTCAGCGACCCCAAAAACGTATAGAAATGTTTGTCTCGTCTGGTGGACAAGACCTTTTTTTTTTTCGTGTGCCTGTGTTATGAGTGATTATGACAGTATATGATCCCACGGTGCTGGCAAGTTAAGAATGTAATATTACATAAATTATTTTATTTCTTAGGTGGACCAAATGCTGAATTATTTCGAAATCGAAAAGGATTTTTTTCACTTAATATTCAGTTTTTAACCCAAATTTAGAAATAACAGATGTCGTTGCTAGGTGGCCTGGTTCAGTGCATGATAGTACAATTTTTCATAACAGTCGTTTAAGAGCTAATTTTGAAAATCATAGTATGTATCATATATCATAGTATGTATGTAGTAATCATAGTATGTATAGGATAGCGGCTATCCATCAAAATCGTATTTACTTACTCCATTGTAGAATCCTGAAAGACCTGCAGAAATAGTATATAACCAAGCACATATACGAACACGAAACATTATAGAACGATTATTTGGAGTTTGGAAGAGACGTTTCTCAATTTTAGCTTTAGGTATGTGATATAAATTACAAAGAATAATGACAATTATTGTAGCCACAGCTGTTCTGCATAATATTGCAAGACGTAATACTGATGAAGATCCTCCTGATGATCCTACTCTTAACTTGCCAGCACCGTGGGATCATATAATTAACGAAGGATATATTAATAATGAAATTAATGTACAAAATAATGCGAATGCTACACGCACACAAATTACACAGCCACACAAAAAAATTTTTTTCTGATCTAGGGGTCTGACCATGTTAACTTTATGTTTTTGGGGTCGCTGAATCCGAATCCGAGGTCTATTTAACCCCATCACATCAGGATTATATTTATTTTAATTGTTCTCTTTTTTCGAGCTGTATCGAGTTCTTTTCAAAAGACTTATGCAAAGGATTTCTTTTACGCTTCTTGTCTTGACCAAGTGTTTCTCTTTTGAGCATCCAGGAAAAATCTGCAAGCATATTAACGTCCCACCGTCCCTGATAGCGAGTTTCCATAATTTTAATATCTTGGTGAAAACGTTCACCCTGTTCTTCACTGAAGTGTCCCAGGTTATCGGGAAATTCATCAAAATGAGAATGCAGGAAATGCAGTTTCAAGTTCATCAAGCATCCTAGGTTCTCGTAGTCCTTTATCATCTTGGCGACTATTTCTTTGTACTGTGGACTTTTTCGGTTTCCTAGGAAGTTTCGTGCAACTCTTCTCGAAAACTCAGCCAAGCTGCTTTCTCCCGATCATTCATGTTACTGATAAAGACGTTATCCCTGAACATTTTTCGAATTTGAGGACCATCAAACACCCCCTCTTTAATTTTGGCATCAGAAACTCTAGGGAATATCGTTTGTAGATATTGAGTCAGGTCGTCGCATTTAGCGCCTAGGCGCACGAGCGTATACGAATATTGCCGAGCGCGGCATCAGGAGGCAGCGAGTCTCGCGATCGCGCATGCTACTTAGAGTCGCTACACGACGATAGCCGACACGAGTCGTTTTGTAACGTATCCACGATTTTCAATAAAGGAACGCGAGGTGTATTGTGCAAATCACGAGTAATTTCTCTGCAATCCACTCCTATTGTCCACAGCCTCATCAGTGTTGTGAGCGCACAACGTAGTTAAGAATTATTAATGGCACTTGGCAAAACCAAGTGCCTCCGATACGAAATCCGACCCTAGCGACGAAGACCGCTGACGCGAGGAACTGCATTAGTTTCGGGAATGACCAAATATGGTCATCCCGGACATCACCTGTCCGTTAGACTTGATCGAGGTATCAAAAACGCTGACAACTAAGTCAGCAATACCGAACAGATAAAGCGCCCGCCTTCTCGACGAGCGGCGGGCAGTCGTCAGTTAACAATGAAACCGTAACGTGCGTCTAAAACATAAAGGAGTTCGCGAGTATCGAAATTAGAATAAAAAGGAACTGTTGTAATATATCAACGGGAAATATATTTGGCTCCATTTCTGTACACATTGTGACGACTTATTCTCCGACCCAGTATCCTCGAATCCTGTGCCGGAACACTCCCCGTTTACGGCACAACATCAGGTTATGGGCCCAGATCACGAGTGAGAGAGATTTCGCGTTCGTGAAAAGTGTGGCAAGTCGGTCGTTACGGCGTGCGAGCAAGGCACGCGGCGAAGTCATGTTTCTCCAAGTGATCACGAAATCGAGGCAAGAGTTCGTGGAAAGAGGTCTGAGACAAGAATATCGAGTGGCGAGGTGCGTCGAGCGAATAATTTTAGTTCCGGGAGTTTTGGTTTAACGTGTACGCGGAAAAGACTGACAATTCGGAAATGCCGGACGATAATTTAGTGCGATCCGTGAAGCGGTTCGACGGCAAGAATTATCAGGCGTGGAAATTCCAGATCACCGCTGTGTTAATGGCGAACGAGATTTTCGACGTAGTCGACGGAACGAGACAAAGACCCGAGAGCACGAATGTGGCAGCGATGAAAACGTGGGTGAAGGATAACGCCAAGGCAACGGCGATTATTGCGTCAGCAATGGAAGACGAGCAAGTGAATATTGTGCTTGTCTGTACCACAGCGTTCGAGATGTGGAAGAAGCTGATGACTCTGCACGAGCAAAAATTGGCCTCAAATGTGGGTGCGTTAACGCAGCGTTTTTACGCGTATAAAATGCAGACGTCGGACTCAGTGATCCAGCACGTGAGTGCCGTACAGAACATGGCAAGACAGTTGCGGGATCTAGGCGAGCCGATATCGCCGAGCAGCGGTAATTGCAAAGATTTTGTCGAGCTTGACGACAAAATTTAATGTCTTCAATTGCGAATCTATTGGAGCGGCTGATACGCGAAGATTCGAATTTCGACAAAGAAGATGATTCGACGAGCGCGGTAGCGGTCACGAAGAAAGCGAATGCCAAGGGCAACGACAAGGACAAAAAGAAAAAGAAGTCGAAGAAAAACATAGAGTGTTATCGGTGTCAAGAGCGAGGGCATTACGCGAGTCAGTGTGACAAACAGAAGAACGAGGACAAAAACAAAGGTCAGTCGAGTAACAGTTGTGCGTTTGTATTAGACGCGAGTCGAAAACACAGCGAAACAAGTGCGGCGAGCAGTAGACGACAGCAACAACCGTCGGTCGAGCAGTTGAGGCAGTTACGAGAAGCCGATAAGAGAGATGTCTGGATTACCGATAGTGCGTCGGAGCATGTGACATTTAGGCGTGACTGGATCGAGGATCTACGACCGGTAACTGGGGAGTCTGTCATGCTCGGAGACGATGGCATCTGTGAGGTAGCCGGCGTCGGTAATGCACGAATAGAAAAGCTCGTATGCGACGAATGGCAGAGCGGAGTTATCGAGAATGTTCTGTTTGTACCGCGAGTTACCCGAAATCTGTTTTCGGTTGGAGTATGCACAAGTAAGAGTTTTCAAGTCAGTTTTAAGGGCGATGGAGTGGACGTGTTGCGAGGAGGCGCTACAGTTGTTACTGGAATTAAACAAGAAAATGGCTTGTATCGGATGCTGTTCAGAAGACCGAGGGCTGAGCTCGAGGTGAACGTGATGGCGAGGGATCTCAAGCTGTGGCACGAGAGTCAACGTGAAGAATGCAGCTGAATTCTTCTGCGAAGCGTACCAGATGGGTAAGCTTCACAAGCTGCCGTTCAGAAAAGAGTCGAGAGAGAAGTCTAGAGTGCCAGGAGAAGTAATCCACAGTGATGTTTGCGAGCCAATACCGGTGGAGCCACTAGGAGGCGCACGATTCTACGTGTTGTTCAAGGACGAGGCAACTGGATTCCGGTACGTCTATTTCATTCGTCATAAATCTGACGTGTATGAACGTTTTCAGGAGTTCGAGCGACTGATAGCAAATAAATTCGGTCGCGCGATGCGAACCCTGCGCACGGATAACGGGAGAGAGTACCGGAACGAGAAGATAGCCAAGTATCTAAAGGCTCGAGGAATTACACTGGAGACGACAGCGCCATATACGCCCGAGCAAAACGGGAGAGCCGAGAGAGACAATCGGACGATTGTCGAAGCAGTGAGGACGATGCTGCAAGCAAAGGAGCTCCCGACACAGTTGTGGGCAGAAGCGACAGCTACAGCGGTTTACATGTTGCCCCGCACGGGGCAATCAAGAAACGGCGGAAGCCGTACACCGTTCGAGCAATGGACGGGCAGGAAGCCGGATCTTCGGCATGCACGAGTTTTCGGGTCGCATGCGTTCGCGTACGTACCAAAAGGGAAAACGACTAAGTTCGACGCACGTGCGCAGAAGCTGGTTATGGTCGGTTATGACGAGTCGTCGAATTACAGACTATACGATCCGTCGAGGAGGGTAGTCTCTGTGTCAAGACATGTTGTTTTCGATGAAGAAGGAAACGAGGAGGCATTGAGAGTTTCCGGGTCTGAAGCCGAGTTCAAGTTACCGGGGAGCGACGAGAGCGAAGAAGAAAAAGAAGCCAAGGATCCAGACGAGGAAGTTCGTGACGGAGCCATCGTTGACAGTGAAGCTGACGAAGTGGCTGCCGAGAATGCGAGAGCGGAAACAAATCGAGGAGGAGACGTCGAGAAGGTCTCCCGAAGTCAAGCGGAGCTAAAAGCGGCCACGCCGAGAGTGCTGCGAGATAGAAACACGATTCAAACGCCATCGAGATATGCGTTGTGTATTGAACACAGCACTCCAACGACATACGAAGAAGCGATGTCGAGTCTGGAAGCAGTTCAATGGGCGGAAGCAATCGAAGAAGAGCTCCACGCACACGAGAAGAATAAGACGTGGGAGATTGTTCCGAGGACTCCTAGCGGCAAGACGATCGACTCACGATGGGTCTTCAAGGTTCTACGAGACACAGATGGAAGCGTGCTAAGATATAAAGCTCGTCTGTGTGCTCGAGGCTTCAAGCAGCGAGAGGGAATAGATTACTCGAAGACGTTCTCACCAGTTGTGAAATACGACTCGCTTCGAGTTTTGCTCGCAGTTATCACACAAGAGGACCTTGAGGCGGTACAGTTTGATGTTCAAACTGCATTTCTGCACGGTATTCTAGAAGAGGACATCCGGATGGAGGTTCCCAGTGGACTTCAAACAGACGAGAAAGAAGAGAATTGAGAAAGTGTCGTGTGCCGGCTAATGAAATCGCTTTACGAACTGAAGCAAGCGCCACGATGCTGGAACCTTAAGGTTAAAGAGGTTTTAAGACGATTCAATTTAACAGAAATAGACGCGGATAAATGTATTTTCGTCGGGATATACGAGAATCAGAAAATCTATCTCGCGTTGTTTGTGGACGACGGAATTGTAGCCGCGAAGTCGAGAGAAGTGATCGAAAAGATAATCGAGTCGTTAAGCGAAACGTTCGAAATCACTCTCGGAGACTGTAGCACGTTCGTCGGGATGCAAATATGTCGCGACAGAGAATCGAGATCGATGTTTATACATTAGACAGCGTACGCGACAAAGATTTGGAGTGGTTCGGAATGAGCCAGGCGAAAGGGGTATCTGTACCGGCAGATCCTCATTTTATTTTGTATCCGGTAGAGAAGGACGAAAAGAGTCAGTTCCGTATCGGGAAGCTGTCGGTTCGTTATTGTTTCTCGCAGTTGTAAATCGTCCCGATATAGCGTATTTGGTGAACACAGTAAGTAAATTTTTAAACAATTACGACGAGAGTCACTGGGCAGGCGGTCAAACGAATCTTGTCGTAATTAGTCAAGACCGTAGATATCAGTATTGAGTTTTGCGCGGACAAGTCAGGAATCGATCTAGTCGGATACTCGGACGCAGATTTTGCGAGCGACGTTGAAACGCGCAGATCCACGACGGGGGTACGCGTTTCTCATAGCAGGCGGAATAGTAACGTGGTCGTCTCAGCGACAGAAATTAGTATCATTGAGCACGACCGTGGCGGAATATGTAGCAGCGGCTACCGGAGCAAAAGAGGCAGTGTGGCTTCGGAAGCTGCTCTCAGGCATCGGTTTTAAGCGAGATAAACCGACGACTTTGTGTATCGACAATCAAAGCGCGATACGACTTGTTAGGAACCCGGAGTTCCATAAGAGAACCAAACATATTGATATAAAATATCATTATATTCGGGAACAGCTCGAGAACCGCGAAATAGATATGAAATTCGTACCCTCTGAAGTGCAATTAGCTGATATATTTACAAAGGCACTTCCAAGGGATAGGTTTAGTAAGCTGTACACTAGTCTCGGTTTGTATGCAAAACGCTTCGACGGCGGAAGTATTGAGTCAGGTCGTCGCATTTAGCGCGTAGGTGCACGAGCGTATACGAATATTGCCGAGCGCGGCATCGGGAGGCAGCGAGTCTCGCGATCGCGCATGCTACTTAGAGTCGCTACACGACAATAGCCGACACGAGTCGTTTTGTAACGTATCCACGATTTTCAATAAAGGAACGCGAGGTGTATTGTGCAAATCACGAGTAATTTCTCTGCAATCCACTCCTATTGTCCACAGTCTCAGCAGTAGATACTCGAAACATTTACCCGTCTTATCAAGAGCTTTGACAAACTGTTTCATCAGACCTAGCTTTATATGAAGAGGAGGGATTAGGATTTTCGATGGATCTACGAGGGATTCATGGATGATATTTCGCGACCCAGGTGTGAGGGATGTTCTAGTTGGCCAATCTTTTACCTTGTAATGCTGCTGTCTGGCTCTACTATCCCATAAACATAAATAGCAGGGGTACTTTGTAAAGCCGGACTGTTGCCCGAGTAACATGGTTATGATCTTTAAATCTCCACAGATCTTCCATCTGTGGAGCTCGTAGCCGATTTTCTTCAAAAGTACTTGCATGTTCTCATATTTTTCCTGCATTACAGTTGAGTGAGGTATAGGTATAGGAGCATAGACGTTGGTATTATGGAGTAACACTGCCTTAATACTTCTTTTCGATGAATCGATAAAAAGTCGCCAATCTGTTGCTTTGTAGCAATTTTCTTTTATTTCATTCATGAGTCCGTTAATATCAGTGCAAAATACCACATCTTCATCCCTAGAAAAATATTTCCGAAAGTCTGACTCTCGATTTTGATACAAGGAAACCTTCGTACGTAGTTCTAGGAAATTTCTCTGCTTCATAAACGAAGCTAAGAACTCCGCACTGTCCTTTGGTAAGCCTAAATCCTGTACGAGGTCGTTCAATACAGGCTGTGAGACCAGCATTGGGACTGAATTTTTAGTGTCTAGAGAAGAGTCGGTTTCGCTATCGGTATTATCGCTCTCAGGCTCATATTCGTCAACTTCCATCATTTCGGTATGTCCAATTACGCTCATATGCTCGACATCAGTTTCTATTCCGTCTTTGTTGGATAAAATTGGAATCTTTACTGATGTCACGGTTTTATAAACGATGTTGTGTTTGTTCTTAATATTGAAATTCTTGCTTACTGTGTTCGAACAAAAAAAGCAATCTTCTTTACAAAGAGGTTCGTTCCATTCTGATGGACTGGAAAATTTAATTGCTTTTTTGTTTTTTTTCCAACGGTTCAACATTATTCTACAAGAATTACAAATTATATTGGGAACCCATGAATGTTCACCAATATGCAAACCGAAAATTTCCTTGTATGTGACTTTGATGTCATCATCTATTTCTTTCCGCAATGAACTAACTTCGTATTTACAGCAAATGTAACAAAACACATCACGATTGCTATCACAATCGTGAGATGGATTGTGACTTCTTCTTGTAGTGTTGTATTCTTCATTAGCCAAGTCGCCAACTAATGTAGAGCTGCGATCGGTGGATAACGACGACTGCGGGCCCGCGTTCTCACCCTGACCAGCCGTCGATTCTGGGATTTCGAGTCCCTGTCTCGTAATACGCTTGAGTGCGCCTGCCATGAGGGCATCCAGGGCATCCAGGGACTTTGCCGGATTGCTCCGTTGCCCACCGTCACCACGTGGAGGTGCCCTGGATGCAGACGCACACAAGATATAATCGCTCTGCATAGAACCTGAGCTTTGAATTCTTTGACAGAAAATATCTTCTAGAACCACGTACCAAAATATGGAGATTTATCACTGATATATATTTTTCATATTTACAAAGACTCATGAATGAATGTGTATAGAATTAGAGCATTTTTTGAGACCTGACAGATACGCGTACATATGAAGTTAAATGTCTGACAAACGTGGTTATTGGAGTTGATAGATTTTTGGTTAAGCGGGTTATAAGGTTATGGGGTTATTGGGTTTAAGAGCTTGGGTTTTCAGATTACAACATTATTCATAGGGTTATATGCGTTTAATAGTTTAAATTATGGGTTTTTTGAGGTTATGGCAAAATTCTGATGTGATGGGGTTAGATAGACCTCGGATTCGGATTCAGCGACCCCAAAAACATAAAGTAAACATGGTCAGACCCCCAGATCAGAAAAAAATTTTTTTGTGTGGCTGTGTTATTAAGGGGATCCTATAGTGGAAGCCGAACTCCGACGGGATAGCGCCATCATCTAAGCGGAACTAAAAATGTCGATAATACTTATCGACACTTCTAACTCCGTTTTCTACGTTATCGATCTATTTCAGGACATGTATTGAAAATACATGATACATCGCACACATGCAATGTGTCGACAGCCTCGGTATGTAGGTGTGGCACGGATCTACGGATGGCGAGCAGGTGCGTGGCGTGTATGTACACGCACCGGTAGGAATTGTGACAATGGTGTCCCGTGGCATATACGTGTGTAAACACACGCATATATAATCGTCTGATTGCGCTAAAGACGCAAAATCAGTGTTCCGTGTACTACTTTTCCTCGCCCTACTCGCTCAGCTCTGTGCGTCAAGTCACACGTACGATCGCGCTTTGTGCGTATGCGTGTGTTGACATATGTTACATAGCGACAGCGAGACAAAACTTCCTGCCGGTGCGTGTACGTGTGCGCTAAGAGCACCACGTGCAACCGAGGCTCGACTAGACTGTATATGTGTATATATATATATACTCTGGAAGAATAAATGCAATGTTACGGAAAAATGTAAATTTATTTTTTACCAATTCCTAGTATATGCGTATACATTATACATATGCCTTACACTTTCGACATTGCATATATATGTACATATTCAGTACTTGATATACACATATATATACGTGCGTGTGTACATATATTACACACACACGCACACACACACACATATATGTATATCAAGTACTGAATATGTACTGAATATGTTCCGTGTACTACTTTTCCTCTCCCTGCTCGCTCAGCTCCGTGCTTCAAGTCACACGTACGATACGCGCTTTATGCATATGCGTGTGTTGACATATGTTACATAGCGGCCGCGGGACAAAAATTCCTGCCGGTGCGGTATATACGTCAACACACGCATACGCACGAAGCGCGTATCGTACGTGTGACTTGAAGCACGGAGCTGAGCGAGTAGGGAGAAGAAAAGTAGTACACGGAACAGATTCAGCAATATTCAGTACTTGATATATGTGTGTGTGTGTGTGTATGTGTGTGTGTGTGTACACACACGTATATGTATATCAAGTACTGAATATGTACATATAATGTCGGAAGTGTAAAACATATGTATAATGTATACGCATATACTAGGAATTGGCAAAAAATAAATTTCTATTTTTTAGAATTATTCACAAAAGTAGTAATAACAACAAATATTATATTAGTAAATTAGTAATTAGTAAAGAAATTACTAATTATGTAATTAGTAAAGAAATTACTAATTACGTTAAAATTATATTTAGGCAAAAGCAAACAACTTGTTATTTTACAAATTTGTAATTTGTTAGACAAAAATTTGTAGTTACGTGAAAAAAAAAGTGTGCAAGTAGAAACTTGCACATTGCTTCCTCATAGTTTTTAAGTGTGCAAGTAGAAACTTGCACATTGCTTCCTCATAGTTTTTAAGTGTGCAAGTAGAAACCTTCGCTCACAAAGCTCCTCTATGAGGAAGCTTTTATTTTATTCGATGTATAATTATTAGTATTTATTTGTTTTGGCTTCCTCATAGAGGAAGCTTTGTGAGCGAAGGTTTCTACTTGCACACTTAAAAACTATGAGGAAGCAATGTGCAAGTTTCTACTTGCACACTTAAAAACTATGAGGAAGCAATGTGCAAGTTTCTACTTGCACACTTTTTTATTATCCTAAAACATATCATTTTTTAAAGTCTCAATTATTGAGACTTAAGATGGTCTAACTGTCCCCCTTAGAAAGAGACAAATAATGAGTAAACTAAGGTTTAAAGTTATCCTTTCACCGACCCTCGCAAAATTCAAAATTTTATAAAGAAAAAACCTTTTTACCGATTATTAGATATACCGATAATCAACCTAATCTTAAAGTATTATGTATGAAATAGGGGTAGAAAAGACTGAAGAATATAATAAAATTAAAACAGCCCGATATCTCAATATTTGTGGAAGTTAGAACAACAACGGACATTTCTAAAAAATTGAAAATTTTTTTTAAAAAAGAACCCCTTTACCGCCAAATTCAATACCAACCTTCCTTGAATGATACTCTATCGATTAAAAAAAAAAAAAAAACAGCCCGATATCTCAATATTTGTAGAAGTTAGAACAACAACGGACATTTCTAAAAAATTCAAAATTTAAAAAAAAAGAACCCCTTTACCGATCATCGCCAAATTTAATACCAACCTTCCTTGAATGATACTCTATCGATTAAAAAAAAAAACAGCCCGATATCTCAATATTTGTGGAAGTTAGAACAACAACGGACATTTCTAAAAAAATTCAAAATTTTTTAAAAAAGAACCCCTTACCGATCATCGCCAAATTCAATACCAACCTTCCTTGAATGATACTCTATCGATTAAAAAAAAAACAGCCCGATATCTCAATATTTGTGGAAGTTAGAACAACAACGGACATTTCTAAAAAATTCAAATTTTTAAAAAAAGAACCCCTTTACCGATCATCGCCAAATTCAATACCAACCTTCCTTGAATGATACTCTATCGATTAAAAAAAAAACAGCCCGCAATATTCAGTACTTGATATATGTGTGTGTGTGTGTGTGTATGTGTGTGTGTGTGTACACACACGTATATGTATATCAAGTACTGAATATGTACATATAATGTCGGAAGTGTAAAACATATGTATAATGTATACGCATATACTAGGAATTGGCAAAAAATAAATTTCTATTTTTTAGAATTATTCACAAAAGTAGTAATAACAACAAATATTATATTAGTAAATTAGTAATTAGTAAAGAAATTACTAATTATGTAATTAGTAAAGAAATTACTAATTACGTTAAAATTATATTTAGGCAAAAGCAAACAACTTGTTATTTTACAAATTTGTAATTTGTTAGACAAAAATTTGTAGTTACGTGAAAAAAATGAATTAATTTTTATTCAAAATTGGTAATTAGTAGAAATAAATTCTTTATTGTAAAAATAATAAATATTTTGTAAAAAATAAATTACTACTTATTTTAAAATTAATAGTTGGTAGAAAATAATTACGAATTTATTCAAAAATAAATAATAATCTCAGATAAATTACTTATTTTACAAATTATTACTTAGTTTGAAATAAATAATTTAATTAGTGCATTACGTGGTACACAATAATTTTATGTTTTACATATACATATATATATATATATATATATATATATATATGTACAAACTTATTTCTTACAAATACATATATATGTATATTTATATCTGTATAATATAGAGAACCACAATAATAATATAACAATAGTTATAATTATAAATTATAATTAAAATTAAAATTATTATTATATCAATTCTCTATATTATATAGATATAAATACACATACATATGAATTTGTAAAAATTAAAAGTTTATACACGTATATACATATGTATACATACTGGATGTCCGTCTATAAATGTCCGAGCAAATATCTCGAAAAATATGAAAGATATGGAAAAACGTTTTAGACAAAAGTTGTAGGATATCAAGGGAGACAAATAATGATGAAACCAATTTTCAAAAAAATCAATTTTTGGTCACATAAAGATCGTTATTTTTTTTAAATTAAATTTTATAATTTTTTATAGTACAGTTTTTCTAATTATTCTATAAATAAAAGTATTTAGGTTGAGTTGGTGATAAAAAAATTAATACTTTACGAGATATTTCGTATTTTATTCTGGCACATTGACATAAAATATAAAATATTTTGACATAAAATAAAAAATTTTTTGTAAACTATTTATTCTTTGTAACCTGTACCTTACACTTTTGTGTACAAAATAATAAGATAAATCAACTGGTGTAAATAAAACACATTTTGCAAAAAAATACGCCATTTGCAATATATAACCAAGTCTTTTTTGATAAGCAACAATGTGTTTTCTTTGCATCAATTGATTCATCTTATTATTCTGTACATAAAAGTGTTGAGATACAGTTAACAAAAAAATGAATAATTTACAAAATATTTTTTATTTTATGTCAAAATATACCAGAATAAAAGATAAAATATCTCGTAAACTATTTTTTTTTATACCTCTACCTACTTTACTTTAATGCTTTTATATGTAGAATAATTATAAAAATTATATTATAAAAAAAACTATACAATTCTATAAAATGCCGATGGCTTTATGTGACCTTATAAATTCAATTTTTTCGAAACATGGTTTCATCATTGTTTGTTCCCCTTGATATCCTACTTTTGTCTAAAACTTGTTTTTTCATATCTTCTATATTTTTTCGAGATATTTGTTCGGACATTTATAGACGGATACCTTGTATATACATATATAACATTATTATAATTATTTTCAAACTGCGTTTATAAATGCAATAATTAAATTAGTTACATTGAACCAATTAATAATTTTTAAAATACATAACTTTTTAATATTAACCTGAGATTAATTAATTATTTAAAAAATTAGTAATTATTTTCTTCTAATTATTTCTAAAATAAGTAGTAATTTATTTTGCCTAAATACTCATTTACACGTAATTAAAATTTTTTCTCTGACAAATTTTCAATCTTTTAGTAATTTTCAAGTAATGAGTTATTTTATTTTTGCGTAATTAGTCATGTTTTGTGACAAATTACTAATATGTTAATTTAATAAATATTTAATTTGTTATTGCTAATTTTGTTAATAAATAAAAAATAAAATATTTGTCGATCTCTGACACACATATGTACGTACACACAATTATAGCGTCTATGACGATTATATGTATGAGAGTACATGTGTACATTATATACAGGGTATCCCATTTCAATTTTCTCACACAATTATCTCCCAAACTTATTTTTTGAAAAAATATTTTAAATAAAACTTACTCTGTTTCAAAGGAGACATCTTATTATAGACACAGGTCTTATCTAAGTAAAAATGCCTCTGAGATTTCAAGGTAATGTTAATTTTTTAAAATAAATCTATTTTTTATTGTGCCATCTTTTTTTATTAATTGGAACAATTTTTACTGGAAACATTTTTTATTTGCTTTAATACTTCTTGAGAAAAATTCGTATTCTTCAATATCTTGTGATATCTCGATAATTATTTGTGAGAGAAAAAAGTGGTACAGGACTTTTTGACTTCATTTGGTCTTAGGAATATGCTGTTGTAACAGTGCCGAAAAATAGAATATTATTGTACAACTTATGTAACAACATACATAAGTGTTTACAAAAGTTAGGGCACTCAAAAACTCCTGTATCACTTTTCTCTCCGACAAACAATTATTGAGATATCGTAAGTTATTAAAAAGTTAAACAAATTTTCCTATCTCAAAAAGTATTAGACAAATATAAAAATGTTTTCAGCAAAACTTACTCAAATTAATTGGTAGAAAAAGATGAAGCAATAAAAAATAAGAGTTTTTATTTTAGAAAATTAACATCACTATTTCAGATGCACCTTCACTTAGACAAGACCTGTGTATGTAGTAAGATCTCCTTTGAAACAAAGTGTTTTATTTAAAAAATTTATTTGAAAAACAAATACTTCAAAAAATAATTATGTAAAAAGATTAAAATTGGACATCCTGTATATGAACATATCTACTTCTCCTCGACGGAATGGCAGCCCGTTAGGAGTATCCCTTGCCTTCGAATTTGGCAAAACTGTAGGTACCGTGTGCTGGTGTACAACCTGTGTGCGTACCACAAGCACACAACTTTGAGGGAGGCCTAGGTCCGACTCGGACTGTTGCGCCATTGAAATGAAATAAAAAAATGTATATATACAGACTTTTATTAGATATGTATATATGTACTGTTTGTATATTTATAATATAAAGTAGGCCAGTAACATTAGCTCGAAAAACACCAAATATCTACAAAAGGGATTGACAAGGCAATTTTTTGAGGGTGAGTAGAGGGTCATACGAGGTTTTCGAATTTACAAAGTTTTAACAAAATTTCCCTGTGCGTCGATGGCCATCTTGCTAATAAGGGTAAGTTTGGATATCTCGGCTCCTATTGGTCTGATTTCTTTTCATTTTTTTTTGTTGTGTAGGGAATAATATTTGCTACAATTTTTATTTGAAAAAATTTTTAATAGCTCAAAGAAAAAAAGTTACAACAAAAAAGTGCCATCAAATTGAACATTTTTATTAACAATTATATTGCCCCCTGTTGGTTTTATTTAAAAAATGTTTAAATAAAACTTGTACAGCACTCAATTCTCTACAATTTTCGTATACGCGCTTTTGCAGTGACTCAAGAAATACCAGAGATAGAGGGCGCCAAAGGTATTTGTTGAGTCACCGCAAAAGCGCATATATGAAAATTGTAGAGAATTGAGTGCTGTACAAGTTTTATTTGAACATTTTTTAAATAAAACCAACAGGGGGCAATATAATTGTCAATAAAAATGTTCAAATTGATGGCATTTTTTTGGTTGTCTTTTTTTCCTTGACAGCTATTAAAAATTTTTTCATACAAAAGTTGTAGCAAATATTTTTTCATACAAAACTAAAAAAAAAAAAATAAAAAATTCGACCAATAAGAGCCGATATATTCAAACTTATCTCTATTTTCAAGATAGCCGTCAACGCACAGGAAAATTTAGTTGGAACTTTGTGAATTAGGAGATCCTATGATCCACTACTCATCCTTAAAAAATTTGCTTATCAATCCTTGCTTATCATTTTGCCATTTTCAGACCTAATTTTACTGGCCTAAAATAACAAATATATTTGCAGTACATTTTTTCTCAAGTATAAAAACAATATTACAAAATCAAAATTATGTGATTTTGAATATTGAGAATATAAAATGGGCCCCTCCAACGCCCATTTCCGTGAGAACGCAACCAATATCTTTTTTTCGTCTCTCCGATTTTTATTTACAAATGATACATTTGTAAAAGTCAGTAACGTTATAACAGACGCTTCTAGCATTAATTTTGTCAGTACCGTCAGATTAAACGTATCTGATTTTTATTATAATCAGTACCGTCCGAATAGACGCTTCTGACATTTACTTTTAATTCATTTTTGTATTATGGGCCCCTCCAACGCCCATTTCCGTGAGAACGCAACCAATATCTTTTTTTCGTCTCTCCGATTTTTATTTACAAATGATACATTTGTAAAAATCAGTAACGTTATAACAGACGCTTCTAGCATTAATTTTGTCAGTACCGTCAGAATAAACGTATCTGATTTTTATTATAATCAGTACCGTCCGAACAGACGCTTCTGACATTTATTTTTATATTATTTTTGTATTTTTTTTTTGTATTTTTTTGTATTTTTATTTTTTTATATTTTTTATAATTTTTGTATTTTTTATATTTTTATTTTTTTACCCAGGTATGTTTTCGATATATTTCAAAAATCTTTCTAAATAATAGATCGTATGTTTTCATCGTCTTGGGAAAGGCAACAGTTTATTTCCCTCTATAATTTTCATAAAGTGTTGTCTCATGCACTTTATGTTCTTGGAATATTTTTCATCACAAGGATTGCCTCCTAAGGCTACAGTTGTGGCAAAAGCTGCGGCGTAAATTCCACAACATATACCATCTGGTTGTGAGTCAACTTTTTCGAAAATAAAATCACTTTGGCTAACTTTCGGGTAACGAAGTTGTATGTAATTTTTCTCTTTGGCTACCAACTTATCGTATGTACAGCCAGGCATACTGTCATACACGTGAAGTTTAGTGCCGTCAAAAAATATACATCGCCAATGATCAGTGCAATTTCCTCCAATTATTTGTAAGCTTTTGTCACTATGACTAGCTTCAATTATATGGGGACACTCTAAATATTGCACACTTTGAGTTTCGAAATGAGAAGTTTCTCTTATAACGCGTAAAAGTCGATCTAACGATCCGTCGTTTAGTTTATTGTATATAGGCAAGACATTCTTTTTAACCTCTAGATTAGAAGCAACAATCTGATCTAGAATTTGTCTATGATTTGCCTTATCGTGTTCAGTTATATTCCGCTTGTCTGTATAACTGACAATAACGCAATCATCCTGCTCTATATTTTGAACTGCAGCAGTAGTAATTGCTGATTCCGTCAGCGAAATGTCAGACGTTCTTCTTTTGCCACTAATGACATTTTCGCTCTCTACTGTATCTTGCATAATATCTTTTCGACTATTTATTTTTTTAGCTGCTTCTTCTTTCGCTTCTATAATATATCTCGGATTCCTTATTGGCATGTGCCTGTTATGGCGACTGTCCAAGATTTCCGGAAGCATGCATTCGTGATAGAAGCGTTTTAAGAAAGGCAGCATATTAGTTTCCCAAAAAGCATCGTCTCTATTTACACGCACTGTTTTTATGCTTTTCGGTGTCCATACGGCAAAAACGCAATACTCTCGTTGCGTAATATTTAACTGACCTTGAATTTGATAAAAAAATCGATGATTTCGATTTATTTTATCTGGGTTCTTTTTATCAAAGATACCTTTCAAGGTGGGTAATGTCTTTATGGCTTCTTCCACTGTTAAATGTTCAGCCGACATAGGACATTTAATCTCCACCAGACCATTTTCGTCAATGAGTCCATCAGGAGAAGCACCCAAGAATGGATTTTCACGATCGATAAATAATCCGCAAAGTTTTATTTGTTTATTGAGTTTTGCGGCTAACTCTTTCCTCGCAATCTCTTCTCGATTGCGACCATATATCATAGCTGCAGTATCAATGCACGGAGGAAACAAAATGTTTTTTACCGTTGTTGCGCAAGACGTTGTCGGTCTCATACGACATACGATTCCAAAATTGGATGCCGTCAACATTTCACGTCTCAGTGATAACCACAGCTCAGATTCACCTTGATCTATCGTATCCCGTTCAATCTGCTTCCAGTTTCTTCCATTTTCGGACAACTTCTCTAAATGATTTTGCCGAAGTTGTTCAAATACATCATCTGGAAGATCTGGTTTTTGCGATTGTGGGCCATAATGGTGATCTGTTCCTGATTCTGACTTGAATTTCTTTTGCCTCCCATCTATTTGTCGAGATTCTTTGGTTCTCGCAACTTTTATTTGCCGTCGCGTCTCCAGTCTCTCGACAACAGGAGGAACTGTTTTTCCCAAGCCTTTATGCAGTTCTGTGAGGACTTGCTGCGTATTATATTGCAGAACTGCTCCCGCAATTCTAGCGTTGTAAGAGCCTCGTTTGCCAAAATTAATGCGCTTTCCGCCAATTTCTTTGCAGATTATCGAGTTAAACGATTCTGCAGGATTATTCGTCAATTCGAACAGCAAGCTTTCGGCATGACCGCTTAGATACATCATAGCACTCTCCATTTTTTGGTACAGACCGTGCAGTTTCAGAAACGGTACGAGGTTTTTCTTCGTTTCACAGTCGCATTTACGACCGCGTTCTTTACACCGTTTATGCTCACCAAATATATGGCTAAGAATGTTCAATATATCTTTTCTTAATTCCATAGCCTTCAAATGATGAGGTTGGTTTTCTTCCATTCGTGAATGAACCAGGTCCATTACCTCTTTTCGTATTGGTAAAATGTTACTCTTTATCACCTTTCTAAGCTGTACAAAACCACGCTTCTGTTGCGTTCTTGGTTGTGTTGTTTCAGCCACGTTTTGTAATTTCCTGCACAGATTACGAAGCAGATGATTGGTACATTCTACTTTTTTTACCGTTATCATCATTTCGCGATATGGATTATTGTGCAGTATAGATTGATATACATTACTGTCGCCATCGGCGATAACTGTTTTATATATCAATCCATGCATTTCGAGGCTACAGTTAAAACCTTCCGCAATGGCATCGCTCTCCATTCTTGTGGAGCTTGCGTTGCGATCAAAATTTTTGTAGCATTTATGAGCTTTCGGTTCACAATTTTTTCGCTTCGCTATGTCGCATACCGTGCAATATTTGTTGCGGACGCCAGCGAAGAGAACTTGCTCTGTGCGCTGACCGATTATGGCACCTACACCGGAAAATGAATCGTAGGCTTTGCCGTACGATCTTTTCATCCAACTGCCATCCGCAACAACTGTTATATACGGAATGCCATTTATTGTTTCATTTTTTTCTATGGCGAGTTGTTTTTCAATCTCGCCTGCCTTTTTCATATTTTGCATGGCCGTTCGTTCAAAATCATCGACTAAATTTTCGCGATATTTTATGTATGTCACTTCAGTCATGCAAGGAATGTTCATGGCTGCACATTGCTCTTCCAGCTGAGCATAACCAGTTCCAACTGTGACTGTTCCAGCTACAGCAGCTGTATTAATGTCTAACAATTCTTCGGATTTGTTGGGTTCCGACCAAATACTGGTTTCAAAGTGGCACATTCGACATTTGAAGAAGAATTGCGTGAGGAATCCATGGCGACGAGAATTTACGAGTATCCAATCTTTAAATTGGCACTCTATTCCTCGCGCATGATCATCAAATGTTCTATGCATTTCTTTCAAGAAAAAAGAAATGTCCATAATGCGACGACCTTCAGGCTCATGCTCTTGGATACGACCTATATCCACGCCTGTATTGTCAATGACAAGAGTATCGTCATCTTCGCAATATTGGACATTTTCGTACATACCTGGGGATTTTAATGTTACATCCGGGCACGTTTCTTGGGTACGAAGCTCTATATCCATCGTACCGGGAGTAATCAGTGATTCTACTGATTTCCGAACATTGGTAGATTCCTTCGTACCCTTAGTGCCACTTACTTCTTCGCGCAGCCTCTGTAATAACTGTCGCCTGCAAAAAAAAAAGAATATAATATACAAAATAATAAACAGAAAAGCATCTTATAAAATGTTGGTTTAAAATATATGTAGTAATCGTAAAACATGAAAAACCTCTGAAAAATTACAACAGTCCTTTACTTCTTCATTATTATATATTTTGTCGTTTCATTATACTTTTATAAAAAATTAACTGTAATAGTGTAAGTAAAAATAAATGCCTTGGAAATTTGTTATTACCAATACTGTCAGAGCACACAGGCGTTCTCAGTACAGCCCAAGTATATCCTCAGGTTTAATGCAGATAAACCGTGGATATCCGAAAATCTCTCGAGATTGCTATATGGGTTGTTGTCAGTAACGTCGGAATAGACGCTTCTGATATTTATTTTACCAGTACCGTGAAGAGTGACACTTCTGATTTTTACTGAAAGCAGTAAAGTCAGAATAGACGCTTCTGGTATTTGTTTCTAAGTAAGTACTATTTTACATGCAACCAGTACTGTCAGAATAGACACTTCTGGTATTTGTTTCTAAGTACTATTTTACATGCAACCAGTACAGTCAGAATAGACGCTTCTGGTATTTGTTTCTAAGTACTATTTTACATGCAACCAGTACAGTCAGAATAGACGCTTCTGGTATTTGTTTCTAAGTACTATTTTACATGCAACCAGTACAGTCAGAATAGACACTTCTGGTATTTGTTTCTAAGTACTATTTTACATGCAACCAGTACAGTCAGAATAGACGCTTCTGGTATTTGTTTCTAAGTACTATTTTACATGCAACCAGTACAGTCAGAATAGACGCTTCTGGTATTTGTTTCTAAGTACTATTTTACATGCAACCAGTACAGTCAGAATAGACGCTTCTGGTATTTGTTTCTAAGTACTATTTTACATGCAACCAGTAAAGTCAGAATAGACGCTTCTGGTATTTGTTTCTAAGTACTATTTTACATGCAACCAGTACAGTCAGAATAGACGCTTCTGGTATTTGTTTCTAACTACTATTTTACATGCAACCAGTACAGTCAGAATAGACGCTTCTGGTATTTGTTTCTAACTACTATTTTACATGCAACCAGTACAGTCAGAATAGACGCTTCTGGTTATTATATTATTACAATTGTTACTACTAACTACAGATAAAACACTTGCATACAGTTAATTTTTAATTAAAGAGTTACGTAAAGGACTGTATTCTTATTTTTCAGAGGTTGTACTTTTTTTAAATCACAAAAAATAATGTCTACAATTTGTATAATATTACACTGATCAACAAAATTATCGCAACACTTCATCGTATATGCAAATTTCACATAGCTTTACATGAGTGTAATTTTTAAACATTTTTCCTATTTTACGGTAGTCTGTATTGGAACATGCGCTACATTTTGAATTTGGTAGTCTGTATTGGAACATGCGCTATATACATTTTGAATTTATCTTTCTCTCTTCCGCCGTCTTAGTAGAAATGTGTTTTGTTTAAAACAGAAATTGAATAATTTCACGCATTCTACATGGTGGAATAAATTTTTCTCGCAAATATGATAATCATCGTATAATATACACTTTACCTTGCAAATAAAAAAAAATTGAGGTTCGTACAATTATTTTTGACGGAGTTACCAACGCATTTTTGTACAGTTACCGCTAGTAACGGGAAAGTTGCAAGGCGGATTTTACACATCATGTGTATGATATACATGACGTATGTCAATGTCAATTTTAATACGTGTGTGTGGGAGGAAGTGTGGTATGTAGGTATGTTCGGACAAATGCATATTCTTGATTACAGACAATTAGAACCTGCATCAATATGCGTCAGCGTCAAAAATAATCGAACGAACCTCAATTTTTGTAATTTGCAAAGAAAGGTCCATATTTTACGATGGTTATCACATTTGCAAGAAAAATCATTCCACCCTGTACAATGAGTTAAATTGTTCAATTTTTTTTTAAACAAAACACATTTTTGACAGCAAGAGAGAAGAATATAAATTCAAAATGTAGTGAATGTTCCAAAACAGACTTTACCCTAAAATAAAAAAAAAATACATTTTTTCCTCAATATTACGCTTATGTAAAGTTCTGGCAAAATTTTCATATACGAATGTAGTGTTGCGATAATTTTTTGACCAGTATATTTTGACGTAATATTTAAAAAACCAATAAACACTTTCAAGACCATTATTTTATTACACAGTAACAATGATTTAAACATTTGTCTGCTACAAGACATATGCTTTAAAAAATAACAAATGTGTACCAATGCCTGAACACGTACCTATGTCTAGAAATTTTTGTAGGCCAGTCATATTAGACATCGAACCTTCCAATTAATCTTCCCAGGTTGCAACCACCATGAATCGCTTCGATTTGAGGTGCTGTAAGTGTGTAAAACTAAAGAAAAAGGATCTAAGAAATCGGTTGCATCATGAAAAGTATTCTTTGTAGATCTCAGACGATGTGTGATTTTGGAGAGATTTATATTTCCATTTTAAATGACATAAAAAATCACCGGCGCAACATAAAAAAAACGACGAAATCAAGGGTTTTTGGAATCAGAGTCTCAGACTTTGACGCGCATGCAAGCTAAACGACTGACTTGACGATAAATGTTGTTCAGATCATTATTGTAGATAATTTTACGCTCTACAAAAATGGTACGTATAGTTACCCTATCTTGCTTAGTTTTCGAGATATTTGAGAATACATACAAAAACGTGTTTTTTGTTGATAATATTGTTAATAACTGTTGATTGCGCATTATTTTTGCGAAGCAAAATAAATCCCACTAATAGCACCTCAAATCAAAGCAATTCATGGTGGTTGCAACCTTGGAAGATTAATTGGAATCCCCTAAATTAGTCTAACATGACTGGTCTATTTCATTTTAGTCATGAAATAAATCATAACGCGAATTGAAATCAAACAATCAAAGATAATATTTTTTAAAATTATATTTTGTCTTTCATTTAATTGCGTTATATTTATTTAAAAACTAAAATGTGTACAGACATAGGTCTTAGTGTTTCAGCATTGGTACATTTACCTTATCTACCAAAAATAATAAGAAATTATATAAATTGAAATATATAAATTGAATTATGTAAGTTGAATTTAATAAAATATATGTTATTCTGTCAAATGAGCCAATTTCTTACCTCGTAGTCTAAAATAGTTTTTGCGTACTGAAAAATAACAATCAAATTTCTGCTGTTTTTAAAATAATTCAGGATTGAATTTTAGTCTTTGCGCAAATACCCCTTCCTAGTCACTAAGAGGTTCCCGCAATTTGAGGGTGTTTCTTTATGTTTTTGGGGTGGGGAATTCAATTGTATTACTTTTTTTCTACCTAGCTCTGTGCAGTTATTTATTAATAACAATTGTATGTAGAAAAATCCATTTTTAGAATAGACAATGCGAGTTACAGAAAAATGTGTTGAACAAAAGTTGTCCCTCTCTTTTTAACGAAGAAATACGTTTTTGATTTTTTCAAATCCGACAAGTACTTTAGAAAATACCAGCAACAGAGCGACAGATGGAATAACAATTTTATGTTGTAAAATATATTTTTAGAAGAGACAATGCTAGTTAGAAAAAAATGTGTTGAGCAAAAGAAACGCACTGGATGAAAACGAACAATCTATCATAAAAGATGTGATACGACTGATGTTTTTTGGTTTTTTGGTATTCCCAATCTCCGAAAACATAAAAAAAACACCTGCAATTTGCGGAGACCTCTTAGTGACCACGGAGAGTAGGTATTGCGCAAAGACTATTTACTCTTTTCTGTACTACATTGTTTCGTGTCGAAAATATTATTGATAAATAAAGTAATATAAAAATATTTGTTTTTACATATACTCTACAAATACTTTACTAACAAATTTTTTATTTATTTTTTCTCTGTTATCGGCAAAAGAACACTATTTGTAGTTCTTAGTGTTTCTGTTTTAGTTGAACCCAAAACATTATGACAAAACTAGTTTAAGATATTTGTTAGCTCAATGTCTATGTAGAGAAATAAATTGTTAACAAAGCGACTGACAGCCAGAATATAAATCTTTGTATTGGGTAAAATTGTAATAATACGGAAAAAAAAGATTAGCTACTACAGGTAAAATAGTCGTAATATATGGATAAGTAACATTTCTTGCAACGAGAGTTACATTTTTTCAGCGAGAACAAAAGGTTTTGCTACTATTGCAAAACTACAGCTCTCGCTGCAAAAAATATAGCTCTTGCTGCAAAAAATATTAGTTATCCATATTTTACGACTAAATTTAGCTAAATTTTTTTCCGTGTGCAAACATTCTACAAAAATGTGATACATGAAATATTTGCAATTTATACAAGAAAATTTTATAATCATAAACTTTTATTTTTTATCTAGGTAATAGCTGCTTTACTTTCTGTACATAGACCAGGGATCGCAATTGGGAAAAAATTTATATTTTTATTTTTTATTATTTACAAATATAACAATGACGACAAATTAAATCTGTATTGAATTAGCAAATTAGTAATTAGTCACAAAGAATTATTAATTACGTAAAAATTGATATTTAAGCAAAAACAATTTACAAAATTGATGAACTGTCCATATATATATATATATATATATATATATATATATATATATATATATATACTGAGAAAAAAATGTTATGTATTTTAGTAAATATTAGTTGGCATACAACTGATTCCCTTTACTAAAATGAAGAAAATTCTTCTTTTCATTATTATATTTCTTAGTAAATACACATAAAAAGGACAATTTTCTTTATTTTACTAAATGGAGTCACTGTTGTATGCAAACTAATATTTACTAAAATGTAGAACATTTTTTTTAGTAGATACATACACACACACATACACATTAACATTAATATTGTTTTTAAACCACGTTATGAAATAATTACATTATTTATATTGAATTAATTAATGATTTTTAAAATAATTTTTTAATAATTAGTAGGTAATTTACCTTATCATGAGATCATTTATTCATCGTCGAAGAAGTTATAAAATATTGTTCACTAATTATTTATTTCTATATAAGTAGCAGTTTTTGACCAATTATTAATTATTTGTTCAATAAACAATTTATTTCTACTAATTACTAATTTTTTATAATAATACAATCATTCTCGCCTAAATACTAATTTAGGCGTGACTACAAATTTTTCTCTGACAAATAACTAATTTTTTAAGTAATGAGTAATTCACTTTTGTCTGAATAATAATTTTTACGTAATTATTAATTTTTTGCGCCTAATTACTATTTTGTTAAATCAATACAAATTTAATTTGTTATTGCCAACTTCATGAATAATTATAAAAGAAAGAAGAAATTTTTTGCCGATCCCTGCATTGACCTAAATAATATTTAAAATAATTTTTGTCCAAATTTATTGAATTTAACTGAGAGACAAAATAAAAACTACAAATTGTATAGGTTCTTCTAGGACTGATAAGAGAAGAAATAATAAATTTAAAAATTTGTAAGTAAAGTGTTTGGATGATGTATGACAAAACAATAAATTTTATGTTACTGTATTTATTGACAATATTTTTGACAAAACGATATAGTACAGACATAATAAATACAAAGACTGATGGCAAAAAGACCTGTTTTTTCGCCCATTTTTTGGACCTTGAATATCAAACTTGTTTTTATGCCAAATAGTACTATATGATGGGACATCAATCCCAGATAAATTAGATGAGCATAGGCACGGTTCCGGAGATATAAGGAGACGAAAGTGATGATTTCCAGTCAGGGTGTATTGCATAAGGAAGAATGAGTGGCTGAAGTTTACATATTATTGAGGGTATTTTCTGTCGAATGGATCATCTACGATTCATTATTGGGATTATGTTTCATGTAATAAATCTAATAGTACTATTTGCCATGAAAATAAGTATAAAAATCGAGGTCCAAAAAATAGGGGGGAAATTTGCCACCACTCTTTATAAGAATTTATAAATTATTTAAAAATTAGGTAAAAATTGATTAGGTTTAGCAGTACCTACACAAGTCAAATATGAATTTGTAAAATATTTCAGACAACGAGATAAAAAAAGACTCATTTCACAGAATAAGTTATATATTTTGTGATATTCTGAAGGTTGTAGGATAAGAAGGGTCAATGTGCTTCCACACGGATCATGTTAATTTTTTTTTGCTTTGCTGTAAAAAATAAAAATAAAAATTTCGAAAATAATTCTTATTTTTTGATCAGCTTAACAGATTTTGATAAAATTTTAATATGTTGTAGATATCATTGAGACACATTTGTGAAAAATTCGGGAAAGGTTTCTGATGACAGAAACATTGATTTAAAAAATAAATAAATGTTCTTCATTTTTTTAGTCTTGATATCTTTCTTGTACAATTACCAAAAAATTTTTCTACATTCTTGGAGTAGTTTCCTATCGGACATAATTTTTTGGAAGCAATGAAATGGATAGGCGTTACTTTTAAAAAATAATTTTTTTTTATTTTTTTTATTGTGATATGCTTTTGGTACAATCGCCAAATATTTTATGTAGAATTTTGGGATAGTATTCTACAACAAGTAAATTTTTCGAACCTATAAAATAGGTAGGTGGAAGTTTAAAAAAATAAAATATTTTTTTTCATTTTACGAAGAGCATATCATAATTTAAAAAAATAAAAAACATTAATTTATTTTTTTAAACTTCCACCTACCTATTTTATTGGTTCAAAAACATTACTTGTTGATGTAGAATACAATCCCAAAATGCTACATAAAATATATGGCGATTGTACCAAAAGCATATATTTAAAGAAATAAAAAAATAATTTATTTTTTAAAAGTACCGCCTATCCATTTTATTGCTTCCGAAAAATCATGTCCGATAGGAAACTACTCCAAGATTGTAGAAAAATTTTTTTGTAATTGTACAAGACAGATATCAAGACTAAAAAAAATCCAGAACATTCATTTATTTTTTTAATCAATGTTTCTGTCATCAGAAACCTTTCCCGAATTTTTCACAAATGTGTCAATGATATCTACAACTTATAAAAATGTTATCAAAATCTGAGCCGATCAAAAGATATGAATTATTTTCGAAATTTTTATTTTTATTTTTTACAGCAAAACGGTTCAATATCAAGAGCTAATATTTGACTAAATTATAAGTGACACTGATAGCAATCCAAGCAAATAAAATGAGCATAATCCGTGTGGGGGTACATTGACCCTCCTTATCAGGCTACGCGGCCTTTATGTAATTTATTTGTCACTTATGATATTTTTATTTCAAACGTTTTTGTATTCAACTTTATAGAAGCTTTGTTATAATGTCTGTTGAGATACATGAAATAGAAAGAAGTTCCGAAATACGCGAATCAAACTGCTGCAGTAAAAAATTAGGAAAAAAATGGGTAATAAGTATGTGTCATTTTTCATTCCAAGCAATAATCTTACAGGTATAAACATTGGCAAATCGTGTAGTATGAATCATTGCTTGTCCGTAAATCGTCCGTTGTCTATGTCAGTACTCATGCACTTGACGCACACATGGATAAAAAATTTTGTGCCTCTTGTTCATATAATACCGCGCATTACATGTAATAAATATCGTAATTTTATATTTATCGCTATCAATACTAAAATGTTAGGCATACAGTAGGTACATTAGCATTGTGTCAGTACTATATTACTAATTATAGAGAAAAATAATATAATTTGTACCAATATTATTGAACTACAATATTAAATACTACAATATTATTAAATAATAACAATAAAACTTGAGTGCTTGTAATTCATTGGTATATATCTGTCATTATTATATTAAAAATATTGTAATCTTTTCTTCTAAACTTCTTTCTTTGTCAATAGATAAAGGAAGGCAGCCGAAATGTAATTGGCCACAAATGTTTATACCTTCAAAAATAATACTTGTAATGTAAAATGGCATATATTTATACGACTTTTTACAGAATGTTCTTCATACTATTTTCATTCGCGAATTTAAAGACACCTATGTACAAGAAATAGACAATAATTTTTTTATCAGTCCTAAACAAAGTTTCTATTTCATATAGTCACAATATGATAAAGTCTGTCTGTCTGTACATATATCTATTTGTCACTGTCTCATATGATATGTGGCTATGTGCATATGTGCTTAGTGCTTACCTTTGTGATCGTACTTTTTTCCGAGAGAGCCTGGGACGAAACAGACGCACTTTCTTCGCACTATGTACACCCATAGTAGCGAACTCAATACACACTAATAATAAGTAAAGTTTAAATAACACCAATAACTTACACACAAATATCCTCAACTGGAGCGCGCACGTTCACGTAACCGTCACCGAATCGTTCCGTCGACTGTTCACGCATCCGATATCTGACAACGCTGCGGCCGCGGCCGTGGCGGCGCAGCCAAGTTCGGCGAACCGCGCGAGCGAGAGAGAGAATATTTAAAATGCACAAGAAGGAAACATAAAGAAATTGGATAGCGTAGGTTGCGATTCCGCATTCCCGATATTACTTATTCTCACTGCCAATTACTATATTTCATATACATAGATATGTATTATTTTCTACGTGAGATAATTCGCACATATTTAGACACGCGTATATTTTAAAGTTTCTGCATTAAACGATTGTGAAATAAAAACAATATTATAGAGAACTTTTGCAATACCGTCTTTCAGATACGGTAAACGTATCTGATTTGTATAAATGCGTTCACCGTCTTATACATTCACATTAGGGATTTCGTTATGGTAATTGTGACGTCGACGATAATCGTGAACCTTATTCTCTGAAAAATAACGACGTTATCTGAATAGCGTTAGGATGAACGACGTGCATTGCGCAGTTTCGCCTTTCGACCGATGTGAATTTAGACAGTGACCGTATTTATATAATTCAGATACGTTTACCGTATCTGAAAGACAGTATTGCAAAAACTCCCTGAAATTGTTTTTATTTGAAAAACATTAAAATATACTCGTGTCTAAATATGTGCAAAATATTTATTTCACGTATAAAATAATACATATCTGTATAATGTATATAAAATGAGAATTTGCGTTTCATTAAATCCGTCTTGTAACTACTATGTTTTTTAATTCTTCAACTTGGAGCAATCGGTACTGTACGCGTGGACGTACAGAGATACGTTACACTACATGACACATTCAGTCAAAGTGAGAATAAGTATCAGGAACACGGTATTGCCACCTACCCTATACAATTTGTTTATATTTCCTTTTTGTGCATTATTAATTTTTAAACTATTTTATATACATAGATATATATTATTTTGTACATAAAATAAATATTTCGCACATATTTAGACGCGTATATTGTAATGTATTTGCAAAATGAAAGTAATATTTATACAAAAATATTATTTTCATTCTTCCACACGCTAACGCATACCACCGAGTTCTGTTTACAAACACTGCAACCGCGACCAAGTTCGGCACGCTGAACAAGCGAGCGAGAGAGAAAATATCATTCGTCCCTCCTTGTCGGTCTGACTCAGGTAATATGATCGACTCGGATAGACTTATTTTCGATGTAGTTTCATGCAAATGCAAGAGAATCAAAATCAGTGATTATAAGAACACCACACACCCTCTCTTTGTAATTAACTTTACTCGTAAAAAAATTTAATAAAATAGTAATAAATCATTTTTTTCTAAACGTAAAAAATTCTTTTAAATATTCTTTATTCTCTTGTAATAAAACAAGATAATAGTATTATAACAACTGATATAAATAATAGAAAATAAGAAGTAACAAGATAATCTTTTACATAATTTGAAATATGGTTCTCCCAATAATAAAAGATCAGTATATAATTTGATTGAAAAATGATGCAAAGTCAATATATACATAATAAAACTGTGACAATGTATTACATAATAAAATCAGACAGTGAATATTATATAAGGTAAAACGCTTTTCTTCCTCGAAAACGAGTTATCATCGAATACATTTGCCTCTAATAACGCAAATTCCATGTGTTTATAAGTGAGAAGCTGTCGTGACATAAAAAGCTTCCATGTGTATTTATGTATGTGAATTACTAATACAGGAAGAAAGTGTCACAAATACGAAACATCGTGGAAAATTTCAGTCTACGAGATATTTGTTTCATTTGTTTTCAACCGACACGGGTATTCTCTTCCGCACACCATATAAAGTGGTGGGGGATCTCACGAGCTGCCTGCGCTGCTCAGTTGTGCGTTGAGTGGTCGTGCGTGGGGCCAGTTGGGCGGTAACGGTGGGAGCGTGTGTAGGAGCGTGAGGGTGAACTGAGGAAGTGAGGACCTGTGCAATGTCGCGACGGACGTATCGCAAAAGTAAGTACATCCAGAACGTAACATACATATATATAATACAAACAACATGTATATATAACTAATTATTTTATTTTTTATTACAGCTAAAAGCGAAGGCGCTGCTGAGACGACGGTGCCGTCGGAGACACCAGTCGCGCCGCCACCGCTAGCGGAGGGTCAGCCTGCGAGGACGGCGATGGCGACGACGACGACGACGATGGCATTGCTTCCGCCACTACCGTCATCGCTTCCGCAACAGCCACTGCCACCGCCACCGCCACCGCCACCGCCACCGCCAGCGTTACTACCACCGCCAGCGCTACCACACCAGAGCGAGGAGAAAGCGAGGGCTATCGCAATACGTAAAGTAAGTAGAGATCTAATATTTATTCGTTCGCCCGTTCGTCTTTTCGCCTGTGTGTGTGTGCGTGTGTGCGTGCATGTGTGCGTGCGTGTGTTCGACTTTTCGTCTGTCCGTCCGTCAATTCGTCCGCCCTTTCGCTCATCCGTCTGTCCGTCCGTCCTTTCGCTCATTCGTCCGTCCATTCGTTCGTTCGCTCACTCACACGCGCACGTACGTATGCACATACGCATACACGCACACACTTCGTTTTCGCCTGTCCGTCGTTTCGTCCATCTCTCCGCTCGTCCGTCCGTGCTGTTTATATATATATATATATATGTACGAATATATAAAATAATAAAATATACACGCGTGTGTGTATTTGCGTGTATCCGTATATGCATACGTACGTGCGCGTGTGAGTGAGCGAACAAACGAATGGACGGACGAATTGACGGACGGACAGGCGAAAAGACGAAGTGCAAGTACGCGTATATGCATATGGACGTGCGCGTGTGAGTGAGCGACGAACGAATGGACGGACGGACGAGCGAAAGGACGGACGAATTGACGGACAGACAGGCGAAAAGGCGAAATGCAAGTACGCGTATGTGCATACGGATGTGTGCGTGTGAGTGAGCGAACGGACGAACGAATAGACGGACGGACGATCGAAAGGACGGACGAATTGACGGACAGGAGAAAACGATGTGTGTGTGTGTGTGTGTGTGTGTGTGTACGTGCGTGCGTGCGTACGCGTGGAGTGAGCGAACGAATGAATGAACGGACAGGTGAAAAGACGAAGTGTGTGCATGTACATACGTACGTGCGCGTTTGAGTGAGCGAATGAACGAATAGACGGACGGACAGACGCGGGATGAGCGAAAGGATAGACGAATTGACGGACGGACAGACGAAAAAACGAACACACACACACACACACACACACGCGCGCACGCACGCATATACGAAGTATTCGAAGTGTGGGACCCCCCTATTATCTCAAAATCACCACAATACCATAGTACTTTACGACTCCCACAACTTTTGTTCGAGTCATTTTCCGTGAAAGTGCGTTCTTTTATAAATAAAAGGGTGGCCCCATACTTTTCCAATACCCTGTATATATGTAGGGCATTCTTGCAAAATTTTTCACATTTTTAGTTTTTACCCTACTGCAATAATGTAAACAATTTTTTTCGGAGAAATATTGTGAAAAAGAGAATATATGTATTTTTTAGTTTCAGCTTACGATCTATATTTCTGACAGTGTAATTTGTTTCAAAATTTTTCAGTAACTGCTTTTTTAAAACGTATCTCAGAAATGTTCAATTCTATCGAAAAACGGCTCTGATGAAATTTGTTCAGAGTGAATTATATGATCTGTATATATTCTTTTTAATTTTTGGACACTTCACAATTGTGTTATACTGTGAGGAAAACATCCGTTTTTCATACAGTTCGCCATTTCTGAAAATTAAAAAAAGTTTATAAAAATTTGATTAAAAATTAAGAAATTTTGGGATCTCTTGGAGTATGGCAAGATTTTTTTTCAACAAGTTCTACCTATTCAAATTTTTGTAATAGCCTGATTTCGGCGTTACTGGAACAGTCAAAATGCATCCGTTGGTAGCAGATTAAAAACTTCAAGGTAGATTCTTGAAAAAAATCTTGTCATGTTCTACGAGGTCTGAAAAATATCTTAATTTCCAGCAGAATTTTTATAAATTTTCTTTTTGATTTAAAAAAATGGCGAATGTTACGAACAATTTTTTCCTCTTTATCGTATAACACAACTTTAGACTGTTCAAAAATTAAAAAGAATATACATCATGTATTCATTTTAAACTAAACAAATTTTATCATTTGTTCAGTCATTTTTCGATAAAATAAACATTTCAAAAATATTAACGTTAAAAATAGTTATCAAAAAGTTCAATTTTTACAAAAAAGACTGGTGGAAATATCGATCGTAGGCCAAAACCAAAAAATACGTGTCTTCTTTTCAGAATACTTGTTGGAAATAAATTGTCAACATTATTGCAGTAGGTCAGGGTAAAAATCTGAAAATTTACGTTATATATACGTATATATACAGGGTGGACAAAATAAAGCGTGACGAATTTTATCTTCAAAAATATTGATTATACAGAAATAAGTATATATATTTTATTCTTTTCAGATCGCAGATCAAGTGGTGCGTCGAGCGTTGCAAAGGAGGGATCGGAGAAACGTAGCAAGGTACGCCGGCGGAGGATACGCGCAGCCAGCGTATACTCCGGCGGCATACGCGTCGTCCGCGCCAAACGCAAGATACGCGTTGCCCGCAGCACCAACTGCAGTGTACGCATCGCCCGCACCACCAACTGCAGGGTACGCGTCGCCCGCACCACCAACTGCAGGGTACACGCCAACGCCACCACCACCGCTGCTTCCGCCAGCATACACGTCGCCGGCGCCAGCATATGCGCCGCTGCCGCCACTGCCACCAGCATACACGCCGCCGGCGCCAGCATATGCGCCGCTTCCGCCAGTGCCGCCAGCATACATGCCGCCGGCATCAGCATATGCGCCGCTGCCGCCAGCATACGCGCCGCCGGCGCCAGGATACATGTGGCCTTACATGTAAAATTATGGTAAATGTTCCTATTTTACAAAAATCTGCTCTTATTCTAATTCAACTCTAATTCTAATAGCTTCTTCTGTTGTTTTCAAGGTAGAAGTGTGGCTGAGAGGTCCGAGAATTGGCCTAAGAAGTCCTTCATCGCCAATGCTATTATCACCTACGGTGGATTCTACTGTTTTGCTTGAGAGGAGAGAAGTCACTCGTTCCTGGCCCACAACCAGCAAACCACTTATTTTTATATTATTTTTATTTACTGTATTGAATGTCACTTTTCTTTTACTGAGAAAGAAATGTTCTGCATTGTAGTAAATATGAGTTTGCATACAATTGTGACTCCATTTACTAAAATAAAGAAAATTTTTCTTTTTATTAGTATATTAGTATATTAATAAATACACATATACTAATAAGAAAGAAAATTTTCTTTATTCTAGTAAATGGAGTCACAGTTATATGCAAACAAATATTTATAAAATGCAGAACATTTTTTTCTCGGTGTATGTACTTCGATCGACAACGTATGGCAGCACCATATGATATTATGCAGGATATAGTTCTTTATTTTATTTTCGTCAAATTTTAGAGTACAAAACGTAATGTAGTTTCCTGAAAAACAAAGCCTGAATAATCAATACTTAGTCACTTTTTCTTTTTTCTTATGGTGCTCTAAATTGATGCCCTAAGGCCGGCTCCAGACTTGTATTGTAATACCATATCGTGATATTTTCTTATCAAAATACGAATATCTTGGTTATAATGAAACGCCAAAGCCTTGTTTTCAATCCGTATTCGTATCTCGTATCTTGCAAATTAAAAACAAGGCCTTGGCGTATTATAACCAACATATCCGTATTTTGATAATAAAATATCATGATACGGTGATACGATATAAGTTTGGACCCTAAACTTGTAACGTGTAACTAAGAATAATCCTGCATAAATTTCTCTTTTGTGTTTATCAATATAAAGTAATTTAGTTCTATTATAAACGAACAATTTTTAGAAATTGTCAGATTTTAATTTTGCAATTACAATAATTGTCATTGATGCTGTCGCTTTTACTGTAATGCTACATGAACTATACTCTGTAACACATATAAATTTTATACACAATATGTATAAAACCAGTGTTTTGTAATAAACAAAATTATAAAAAGAATATATTTATTTATTTTATACGATAAATTTAGACATAGTTATAGAAGTAATTTCAAATAAATTAGGAGCGTACAAATCATACAAAAAAGAATCTTACGTCAATTATCGCATCGTTTCAAATAAAAGGTACTCATCTTCGTAGCAAATCTGAATTTACAATCGGTGAAATATTGCTTTCGATATCTGCTTGTGTAATAATATATCACATTGGGCGACAAATATTGCGCGAAAGAGATACTCGGTTATTTGTTCTGATTGTGTTATCGTTTCGGAAACCATCTATAAGCGGTATAAAACGAAATAATAAATACTTTTCTTGTTCTAAATAACATTACCATTCTCTTTCTTCAAATATAGACCTAGAACCCTAACACCACACTCAATCCTGATTTTACCATACTTGTACGCAACCCAGTGTACTTCAGAAAGAGAGAGAGAGAGAGAGAGAGAGAGAGAGAGAGAGAGAGAGAGAGAGAGAGAGAGAGAGAGAGAGGATAAAGTAAAGAAAATAAATGGGTGCGTGCGTGCGTGTAAATGTAAATTATATACATAGGAGAGAAAGGAATAATACGAGAGACATCTGTCCTTGTCTAACGAGACATATCTGTACGACATATCTATCCTTGTCTAACAAGATATGTGTACGATATATCTGTCCTTGTCAGATTGCAGCGATTGCAGCGCCATCTCTCGCAAGATCCGGCAACTAATCCTGGACGCCATACTGCTCTTCTTGTCATTCCGCATGTATATTTGCATGTATAAAAGTTAAAACATTGACACTTTTTTTCTAGACTTCTGTCGTAGTTGTAATTGCACGATATTGTTCTTCAATGTTTTCCCTAGAGCGCTGGATTATCATTTTGTATATATAAACTGCAGTATTTTTGTATAACCAAATATTGTCGTCAGTGATAGCTCCATGTGCCCAAATTTTTAATTTTTTTTTCGTTTTGGAAGTTAAAACCGATCTAGCGCTCTACATTTTTGTGCGTACTTTAATTCTAGACCTCATTTTTGCAATTCTGTAAAGCCAATTAAAAGTGGTTTTGTTTTAACTAAATGTCGGTAATCACTGCCACTATAGGATCCCCTTAAATTTAGATATGGCACAGAAAACTAATTTGATCAGAGAAGATCCAGTAACATGTGTACGATATATAGAAGAAAGATTCAATCAAATTATGACGATATTGCAAAATGAACATGGTCCATTTGGAGAAAATTACGTTGTTGATTACTTTCAGAGAAGAGAATTCCAAGCTAGAGGATCAGTTCATACGCATAATCTTTTATATTGCAAAAATGCTCCAATTTATAATGAAGAAAATGATAACGAAAATGAAAAGTTAATAAAGTGGATTAATAAAATTATTACTTGTCAATACGACGATAAAAATCCATTAATACGTCGTTTGCAGATACATCGACATAAGCCGACATGTTACAAAGGTAGAAGAAATAAATATTTGTGTAGGTTTAACTTTCCGATGTTTGTTATGAAAAATACGTTGATTCTTAAACCTCTTAGAAGAAAAGGAGAAGACTAAAAATTACAAATCAAATGTAAAAAAAATTAAAGAGATGATGCAAGAATTTTAAAAAAAAATATACTAATTTCTTTCGAGGAAATGTTGGAACGTTTAGAAATGACTGAGAGAGATTACATTCATGCAATCAGAAGCACTTTATCAAGAACTAAGATTTTCTTAAAAAGACAAAGCAACGAAGTTGCAATTAATGCATACAACAAAATAATATTGACACTTCTCGAATCAAATATGGATATACAATTTGTATTAGATCCATATAGTTGTGCTTCGTATATGATTAATTATGTTACAAAGTCGATGCAGGCCTATCACGATTATTAAGAGAGGCATCAAAAGATTTGGAAAATGGAAATTTAGATATTAGACGAAAGTTTAGAAAGATTGCTAACATTTTCATAAATGGTAATACTATGTCTGCACAAGAAGCAGTTTATCACGTTCTCGGTCTACCACTTTCATTGTGTAGTAGAACTGTTATTTATATTAACACTTCTCCGCAAAAAGAGCGTGTACGAATGTTAAAAAACCAAAAACATTTAAAAAAAATTAGCGATGATTCAACGGATATCTATTACAAAAACATTATCGAAAAGTACGAGAATCGAAATTATTCTAAATATCCTGAGGTTTGTCTTGCAGATTTTGCGGCGAACTTAGAACATAAAAATTATAAAAATGAAAGTGATAGCGATGATGATTATAGTGAAGACGTTAAAATTAAACAACGAAATAAATTAAAAATTATTAGATTTAATCGATATAAATTACAACAAGATCGATCTAATTATTTCAGAGAACAGGTTTTATTATTTTTACCATGGAAAAATGAATTAAACGATGTGGAGACACAAGATTGTGAGCAAATTTACATAGAAAATATTCAAAAAATAGCAGAGAATAGAAAGAAATACTCAGTTATAGGTGATGCAGAAATTAACGATGCATTAGATCAAGCACAAAAAGATCAGCAAGATATTGAAGATGAAGAAGTAGAATCTTTTATAAAAACAAATGTAGAAAAGGAGCAAGAGGTAGATATATTTACTCAAACTGGTATTGCAGATGGCTTAAATAAAAATAAAAGGAAAATAAGTAGTCCATCTAAAGTTACAAAAGAAGAAATGATGAATATACTTCGCGAATTAAATGATAAACAACGAGAAATTACAATGCATGTTTTACATTGTTTCAAGACTGGAAAGTTACCAATTAGACTATTTTTAAGCGGATCTGCTGGTGTGGGAAAAAGCACTGTGATTAATGCGATTTATCAGGTATTGCTGAATTACTTTGATGATATGCCTGGTGAAAATAATAATAAAGTGAAAATATTATTATGTGCACCCTCTGGCAAAGCAGCATTTTTAATAGGTGGAACAACGTTACACACAAGTTTTGCTTTGCCAGTAACACAATACGGAGGACAAATGCCAGAATTGTCAGAAGATGTGGCTAATACTATACGAGAGAATTTATTTGAATTGAAATTATTAATTATAGACGAAATATCGATGGTGGGTAGTACGATGTTTAGTCGAATTGATACACGATTAAGACAAATAATGGGTCGAGACAGAAGCTTTGGTGGGGTTTCTGTTTTGATGGTAGGAGATCTTTATCAATCACCACCGGTTATGGATACTTCGATATATCTCCCACCTAAATCAAGCATGTTAAGCGTTTTTGTAGAAAATATATTATGGAGCGAATTTGAATTATTTGAATTAACGGAAATAACGAGACAAAAAGAAGATAAAAATTTTATTGAAGCACTTAACAATCTTGCGAGAGGAACAATGTCTGAAAACAATATTGATCTAATAAGATCAAGAGAAACGACAGAAGATAACATCCCTATAGACGCCGTAAGGTTATATGCTGACAATCGTTCGGTGGATATTTATAATAAATTGAAGATAGATTTAAAAGATGGAATCGCTTATGAATTTAAAGCAATAGACTCAATTTTAGGAAAAGTAAATAGTAAAACGAGAAATAAACTGCTAACATCATTAAAAAATAAAAAAAGAACAGAATGCAGTGGTTTAGATTCTAAAATCACATTAAAAATTGGAATCAACTATATGATAACCAATAATGTAGATATTGCAGATGGCCTAGTTAATGGAGCCTATGTCTGCCGGGCCACATACCGGACCTGCAGGTCAGGTTCGGGAACCCGGCAGGAGAAGATTTCCGATTTCCCCATGTAAAAAAAAAAAAAAGTTAATGGAGCCTGTGGAATTTTGAAGTATATAACATTTAAACCAGGTACCGTAGAACCAGTTAAAATATGGCTAGATTTCCATAATGATAAGATTGGTGTTGAGCAAAGACGACCATACATAAGTATACGACCATACATAAATTATATGAGTGAAAATTGTATGGAAATGTGTTTAGTTCCTTTATCACGAATTTCTGTCATATTGAATGTTAATGATAGAATGGGGTACCAAATTATAAGAGAACAGTTCCCAATTATGCCTGCTGAAGCTTTAACAATTCATAAAAGCCAAGGCCAAACTTATTAGAAAGTATGCATTGATCTGAGAAATAATTATCGTATGACGAGATCAATGTTGTACGTAGCACTAAGTAGAGTAACTAAATATCAAATTTATACATTTTGGGTCGTTTTATACCTCCAAAAAAACCATCCCCAGAAAATTCTTTGGAATTGGAAATAAAAAGACTTAAACAAGAGAAAATTCTTGAATTAGCGTACTCAAAAGTTATAAAAGGAAATATAATAAAAATTATATACCAGAACGTACGATCTTTGAATAAAAATATTTCGAATATAAATTGTGATAAATGGTATAAACAAGCTGACCTCTTAATTTGTTCAGAAACACAAACAATAGCAAAAGATAATTTTACATTAGAAGGATTTAATATTATTTTCCGTTCAGATAATTATGACAAACGATCAACAAGAGGAATAATATGTTTTATAAAAAAAGAACTGAACGGAAATATTAATGAACATATACAAAAAGATGAAACAATAAATGGACAACATCGACATATTGATTTAATACTTCTAACTGTAAATGAAGTACAAATAATGATTTGTACTGTAATGACAGGTTATAAGTCACCATCAGTAACTAATACAGCATTTACCTATGAATTAAGTAATATTTTGAGCAAATCATTAGGTAATGAAAAGATTGTAATAGGTGATTTTAACTACGATTCGTATAATGATGGAGGATTTTTAGAAAAACATTTAGAAAAATTAAATTTTAAACGTGCCCTTTCAACACACGTTTCAACTACAAATTTTAATACGCAAATCGATGTAATATTTATATCTGATCGAATACTTAATTACACTGCTGGAGTATACGAAACTTTTTTCTCAGACCATAAACCTATTTTTATTGGATTAAACAAGCAAAGTGAGATACCAATAGCAAGTGTGAAGACTTTATTTGAAGAAAATTTTCTTTCTAATAAGGATAATAAATGTAATTCAGAAAAACTGTCAATCAACATTAAGTCTTCACATACTAGTGAAAAAAATAAGAATGTACCAAAAAAATGTATAATATTAAATGATAAAATTGAAAATAATGATTTTAACATAGATAATCTTATTTATCCACTGCCACAAACAATTGAAGAGAACGTGTTAAAAGAAAATTCGTGGTTAGATGATCGACCTTTAAATGAAATTATGATGATAATAGAAAGATATACTACATTTTCTCGTGTTGATGTTCTTTTCATAATAAATTTACATTGGATTGAACCGATCTTTACTTCCGATGTTCAGATTGTCGGAGGTCAGCATTGCGGTAACCACTGGCACTGTATTTACTATGATGGTTTAATGCTTCATATATATGATAGTTTGTATTTTGATACTCATTCTTATTACGATCTAACATTATTTGAACAAAAATACATTGAAAAACGATACCCTAATGTTGACGAAATTCTCGGCCGGGCGTAACTCCGGTTCGCCAATTGGAGCAGAAAAGGCCGGGTCGACCCCGACAGGGATCCGGAGTGCGGAAAATGAACGGACACTGCTTTGTTCACGTCAAATATAACACGGCACTTTATTTGTAATGTACAGTTTCGCCGAGGGCCTTTACAGAACGAGGCGCGGCGTGGAGTAGAGTATGAATGCACCTCTCGCTGTCAGCGAGGGTGAGAATGCAGACGCTCAGAGGCGTTAAGTTCGTCACCGCACTGTGAGAGCGGATCGAGCGCGCGAATGGCGCGGTTGCGAGTGTCTGCGCGACACTTGGCTGAGTGCACTGACGGCACTGTAACTGCAGCGCGGATGCACAACGGGGCGTAAGTCCGCGTGAACCGCCACTTGCGAGATTGACGAATGCACGACGGCGAGACCGCGTGAATCGGAGTAGAGATCTGTGCGTACGGGTGCAAGTCGGCTGGAACGACCGCTTGAACCGCTCGATTATCTTCTACTAAAGGAGCCGGAGCTCTCGCGGGCCCGTTTCCGGAGCATTCCGTGACGCGACAATTGAAAGGGCCAATAGGCTCGTTTCGCAGGATCACGGGATCCTCGCATGTCCGGATCGATAACGCGACGCGAGAGACTGCGCGGTCAGGGGTGACGCGGGGGAGCGGCGCGAAGTCGCCTCGTTCAGGGGGCGGCTCAGGGATGGCGGCAGCGGTATCGATCGCGGTGATCGAACGCGGGGAAAATCCTGAACATACCGCCCGCCGCGAATACCGATTCGCAATAAACAGGAGCCGCCCGCCGTGACGAATGTGGATCTCGCGCCGCCCGCCATGCGGAGCACTGCGAGTGCTGAAACAAACTTAAAGTATTAACAACTTAAACTAGAATTTACAATGTACAGAATTATTTACAGTATATACAGAATTACGGTGCGATTGAGCGCACAATGCTTCGCAGCTATCACGGAATGTCACTCTGGATCATTACGATCGGTATTTATATCAACCGGGAGAAATGACAACTTAACGATCGCGCGTTTGTACGTGGATTTGGCCGTTCTGACCGTAACGACGCGTGTAAGTCCATCCTCGCCAGGGTGACACTCTATGATTCTGCCCAACTCCCACTTATTCGGAGGAGCCAGTGAGTTTCGCAGAAGTACTAAGCGTCCGACTCGAGCAAGCTTTTGAACCTCACGCCACTTGGGGCGTTGCTGCAATGTATGCAGATAGTCATTTGACCACAGCTTCCAAAAGCTATCGCGCATTTGTTGAATTAGCTGCCATCGAGTGAGACGCGTTTCCTTTTCGTCGAGCAAGGAAGGCGTGGGAGCGCTTGTAAGAGCGGTACCGATAAGAAAATGACTCGGTGTCATTGCACAATAATCATCTACATTGTCGGACATCTGAGCGAGCGGTCGCGAGTTCAGACACGCTTCGATTTTACATAAGAGCGTGGTCAGCTCCTCGAATGTCAGCATGTGTGCTCCGATGACGCGTTTCATGTGAAATTTCACGCTGCGGACGCACGCTTCCCATAGTCCGCCGAAATGCGGCGCGGACGGAGGAATGAAGTTCCAACGAACGCCTTGAGTCGCGGTTTGATTCTGAAAGTTCGGATCGCGTACGGCTTTCTTCCATGCGGCGGATATTTCGCGATGAGCGCCGTGAAAGGTCGTCGCGTTGTCCGAGTACATATCACTGGGAACGCCGCGACGCGCACAAAACCGATCGAATGCAGCGACGAACGCGGAAGTCGTACAGTCGCTAACCAACTCTAGGTGCGTGGCTTTCACTGCCATGCACACAAACACGGCAATATACGCCTTTCTCGATTTGTATCCTCGACCGGGTGTAGATCTGACCTGTATCGGTCCGGCATAATCTACCCCGCAGTGTAGGAATGCGCGTGACGTCGACGTAACGCGACACGCGGGCAAGTCGCCCATCAACTCGCTCGCGATCTTGGCGTTTTCCCGAGCGCATGTGACACATTGATGCAGAATGGCGCGGACTGTTTGACGCGGCGCGTAATATCCAATACGTTTCACGCAGCCGATGCAGCGTATATTGCGGCCCTGCGTGGAAGGCGCGTAAGTGTGTATCGCGTATTAACGCGGCAACTGCCGGATGAGCAGCGAGCACAACCGGGTGCTTTTTGTCGTGCGGAAACGTTGAATGGCGGAGGCGACCGCCAACGCGAATGAGCCCGTGCTCGTCGAGAAACGGGTTTAACGGCAGTAATTTACTGCGTTTCGAGATGCGCTGTGCGCTCTCTAGTTGAGCGTATTCGACCGGGAATAGCTGACGTTGAATGTTTCTCAGCCAAAAGGTGCGCGCGAAATTAATTTCGTCCGGACTTAGCGGTTCCGGCTCGGTTTGCGTCGGTGCATTTAACTTGACGCGACCACTGTCGCGAGCGCACCGAACAAATCGCATGACGTAAGCGGTGACTCGCACCAGCTTGCTCCACGACGAGAATCTCTCGCCGAGATCCCATCGATCGCGAGATTGCATGAGGTGCACGGGAGCGCGAACTCGCTCTTCCGGTGGTGGTTCCTGCGAATCAGATTGAGGCCTGGATGGCCATTGATCGGACGAAAGTTTGAGCCAGTCAGGCCCTGTCCACCACAAGGGTTGACTTATAAGATTTTCCGGGGCACGCCTCGCGACACGAGATCGGCCGGATTTTGTTGTGAGGGCACGTGATGCCACTCGACGTTTGGCAAAAGGGTTTGTACCTCGTGGACCCGGTTTGCGACGAATGTTGGCCATCGGGAAGGAGGCTGCGAGAGCCAGGCTTCCGTGACCTTCGAATCGGTCCAACAGTGGTACGATTTGATCGCGATTGTGAGAGCAGATCGGTTCGCGTCGATTGCGCGCGCGAGAAGGACCGCGGCGCTCAGCTCTAATCGAGGAATACTCATGGGTTTGAGCGGAGCTACCTTTGATTTTGACATGAGCATCGTGACTTCGACTGTTCCGTCGATGTGCGTAACTCGTAGATAAATGACCGCTCCGTATGCGGAGGCAGATGCATCGGCAAACCCATGAATTTCAGCGCTGAGCGTACCGGATCCGTAACCCGTCCAACGCGGAATCGAGATTTGTTTCAATAGAGGCAATTGAAGGTAGTAATCTCTCCATTTTCGGAGGAGATCGTCAGGGATGACGTCGTCCCATTCAGAGCGGAGCAGCCAGAGCTGCTGCATGAGAATTTTCGCGGTGATGACCACGGGAGCCATCCAGCCGAGAGGGTCGAAAATTCGAGCGATAGTCGAAAGAATTGATCGTTTCGTGTCGGGGATTGACTCTACAAGAGTGACGTCGAATTGAAAGACGTCCTTGTGGGGATCCCACTTGAGACCGAGCACTTTAAGACGTTCATCAGATTCGAGCGTTATGGCTGAAGCAAGGCCATGATCCTGAGGATCGATGCCTTCGAGTAGGACAGGATTGTTACTCGCCCATTTGCGAAGATGAAATCCTGCTCCTTTCAAGAGAGAGATTAATTGATCTCGCGTTTGAAGCGCGAGAGGTATATCGTCTGCACCGAACACACAGTCGTCGACGAATGTGTGCAGCTGCAAAACCGGAACAGCTAACGGGAATTTCGCGCCTTCGTCTTTGGCGACTTGTTCGACCACACGGAGGGCGGCATTCGGCGCGTTTGCGTTACCGTAGGTGACGGTTAATAAGAGAAGGCTATCAATGGCGAGGTCGGTGTGGGTCGCCATAAGATTCGCTGATATTCTACGTCGCAGGGGTGGACGAGAATTTGACGATACATCTTGGCGATGTCGGCGGTGAAGACAAATCGATATTGCCGCCATCGCAAGATAATGAATGATAACTCAGGTTGCAACTTGCGGCCAACATGAGATGATCGTTCAAGGAAAGACCATTGGAGGTCGGATGAGAGGCGTTGAAAACAACGCGCAAACGAGTTGTCGAGCTGTGCTCGCGTATAACTGCGTGATGCGGTATGTAATATACCTGACCATCGGAAGGGTCGTCTCGCGGCGCCTTGACCATGTGTCCGAGACGCTCGTATTCCGCGAGAAATTCGTTGTATTCCTTTGCGAGATCCGGATTTGACTTTAACCGCGACTCGAGACGCGAATACAACGCGATTGCGGACGATTTCGATTCGCCTATGTTGATAGGGGGCCCCGATTTGAACGGCAACCGCACTATATATTGCCCATTGGGGGCACGAGAATGCGTCGATACGAAATGCTCTTCGCATCGAATCTCTTCCGGTGAGAGATGAGTTTGCTGAGGAAGTTCTTCGACTTCCCAGAAACGTCGCAACTGGTCGGAAATTTCCGACAGCACCGTGCAGTGGTGCGTTTGAATGCGAGCCGGCCGTGACTGCGACGGTTCCGGCATCGGGCCGGACAGGAACCATCCGAAAATAGAGTTTTGAGCGACGGGCTCATGAGGGGCGCGACTACGGATTTCCGGTAATAAAATCGCGCCATACAAGTCAGCACCGATGATGACGTCAATCGGCGCTGCGCTAGTCGGATCGTTGTCGGCTAGCGAGAGTTCGCGAATGTACGACTTTTGGTTAATCCGGCACTCTGTGCGGAATGTAAGTCGTAAGCGACTTGAGAACAAGAGCGAGACGGAGGGCCGCGGGCCGTGCCGTCACGCGCTGACACGTAAACGGTAGCTGCGCTGCGTGCGGTGGCAGCGGTCTCGCCGATCCCAGTGATAGAGACGGAGACGCGCGTTACGCGGGAAGACGCAATCGCTGAGCTAAACGTTCGGTGATCAAAGTTGTAACGGAACCCTTGATCCAATAACGCACGAACTATACCAATGTCGGACCGTTGAGACTGCTCACCTTGATCTCAGGCAGGGCTAGCAAAATATTCGATTTCGAAAAGCTCGTGTGAGCTAATAAATGTGGACGTTACTTCGTCAGTTGAATCTGTTTTCGCGTCCGCGGATGAAGGTGAGTTCTCGGTTGTCGAGGTATTGTTATTATTCACATCGGTCGTGTGAGAAGCGTTATGGTGCTTCTGCTGACATTGACGGCATGTATTCTTGCTTGAGCACGCATCGCGAGTATGCCGTGTGCTCAGGCAATTGTAACAACAATGAAACTTCTTCGCGAGATCACGTCGTTTGAGCGACGCTTTTATTTTGAAAGTCCGGACAAACGGACAAGAAATGCGTCTTTTTGACACATGGGACACTTGTTCGTACAGGCATTAGCGGCGTGAGCTTGAACTGAGGAATGTTGTTTATTGCCCTTGACTTGAGGCGAAGCCGGGATAATATTCTCGAGCGCACGTATTCGCGACTTTAAGAAATTATCAAGTTGCTCGTATGTGGGATAATCTAACGTGTCTCCAAGTTTTAATTCCCATGCTTTACGGGTGCCTTTATCAAGTCTTTGTATAGCAAATAAACCAACATGTCGTCCCATGTGTCAACCGCACGGCCGAGGTTTTTTTAGAGACTGAATCGAAACGCTTGCTTTATCGCGCAACGCGGTGAGAGGCGGCGGCGGGAATCTGAGGGTCGCGTGAGGAAGCGTATGCAGAGCATGTATGTGCTCGTGCACCAACCGTCGGCGATTATCGTATCGCGCGAACAACAAATTCCACGCGATTTTGAAATTTGCATCCGTTAATGCCAGATTGCGTATGCATCGCTGGCCTCGCCTTTCACGCACGAATGCAAATATTGCAGACGACTGACGTCGAGCAGGTCTCGATTGTTGATTATTAACGCGGTGAATTGATCTCGAAACGCTTCCCACTCACGAAACTCCCCCGTGAACTTCGGTAAACTGATACGCGGGAGGTGCGAGAGAGCGGAACGCGGAAGGATCTGAGCGCATCGTCGATGACGCGAATGATTTGTTCGGACTCACGACTGGCTCCAACTCCTCCAGGCACTCCGCCATGTAGTCCGCGCTGTCTGGTACTTTTCTTCGCAGGTCTCGTACTGCTGCTCCTTGAAGTAGTCGTGATTCGCTCTTTCCGCGACGGGAATAGCGGCCAGGAGGGCGAAGTGTCCACCGTCGATGTTGGCCCAGGAGGTCCTTCAGGTAGCTAATTCGACTGCGAATCTTCGCCGCAGTCAAATTATTCTTGCCGATTTTGCGGAAGTTGTCCAGCGCGCGATCGACTTTTCGCATTCGCTGGAGTTGCCGTTCGAGCAGTTGATCCGCCATGGTGGTTGAATGTCACTCCGATCCGGCTCGAAGGACCAGCTTTTATGTTGGCGAAATTCTCGGCCGGGCGTAACTCCGGTTCGCCAATTGGCAGAAGAAAGGCCGGGTCGACCCGACAGGGATCCGGAGTGCGGAAAATGAACGGACACTGCTTGTTCACGTAATATAACACGGCACTTTATTTGTAATGTACAGTTTCGCCGAGGGCCTTTACAGAACGAGGCGCGGCGTGGGTAGAGTATGAATGCACCTCTCGCTGTCAGCGAGGGTGAGAATGTAGACGCTCAGAGGCGTAAGTTCGTCACCGCACTGTGAGAGCGGATCGAGCGCGCGAATGGGCGCGGTTGCGAGTGTCTGCGCGAACACTTGGGAGGCACTGACGGCACTGTAACTGCAGCGCGGATGCACAAACGGGGCGTAAGTCCGCGTGAACCGCCACTTGCGAGATTGAAGAATGCCACGACGGCGAGACCGCGTGAATCGGAGTAGAGATCTGTGAGTACGGGTGCAAGTCGGCGGAACGACGCTTGAACCGCTCGATCTTCTCTACAAAGAGCGGAGCTCTCGCGGGCCCGTTTCGGAGCATTCCGTGACGCGACAATTGAAAGGGCCAATAGGCTCGTTCGCAGGATCACGGAATTCGCATGTCCGGATCGATAACGCGACGCGAGAGACTGCGCGGTCAGGGGTGACGCGGGGGGGGGGGAG